>JADBJO010007333.1:103810-114881 GCA_016801955.1 Conus betulinus | reverse complement strand
AAAATAGAGACAGAGTGAGAAACAAAGAGAGAGAGAGAGAGAGAGAGAGAGAGAGAGAGAGAGAGAGAGGTCTTTTCGTCCTCACCCCATCCTTAAAGAAGGAGAAGAAGTCTTTCAGACGTCGTCGCTCTACCATACTTAAATTACATCCGGGCGCTGACCAGGGGCATTGTGGGATCGATAATGCCGGACGTAATGGAAGCAGGACACGTGACTGGACTGTCAGAGACACGCACGTCCACTTGCGTGGTCAGACGTCCACCTTAACCCCCCTCCACCCCATTTCCTTCCCCCAAACCCTGTTCACCACTCTTTTCTCTAACCTTTACCCCCCCTCCCCCCCCACCGACATCCACCTCCCCAACCTTCATCCTCCCGCTCCCCGAAGCATCTTCACTCCCATGCCAAGCATCGCAATCCCGATCCCCCTCCCCCCCCCCAGCCCCCCAGCATCCTTACATCTCTCCTCCCCTCCCCCCCCCCCCCCCTCTTCCAATCTTTTTCTCTTCTCCATCTTGGCTGCCATCTTGTTTCTAGGCTTGTGGTCTAAAAATGGATCACTCTACCCCACCCTCACCCTCCTACCCCCTACTGGTCAGACCCTCCCTCCCTCCCTCTCCCCCCCCCCTCCCTCCACACCTTGCCCCTGTACTGCTTTCTATCACGTTTAGCTTTCCACCACCATATTCAATTTTATAGTCACGTTCTTGAACTTTGTGTCTGCCCACTCAAAATAGTTTATTATACAGTGTCGTGATTGGTAGTTTGATTCATTGTGTCATGCCCTGCCGGTGTCGTTTTTTTTTCCTTTTCTTTGCAAAAATATTGATTACGTCCCCCGGGGAATTTATTTCGTTATTCATTAATTATTCATGTATTCACAATTTTTGTTTGTTTGTTTTTTGATGATTTGTTCGCGATTCGTTTAGGATAAAGCGAATGATTTCAGTCGTCTATGCGTCCCGGGTTTGCATCAGTGTGAGCTGTGTTGCTGTTCTTGGTTAACTCAGCGAATACCGAAAGTAAATATGAAGTGAGGCAGGGAACAGTAAATTGGTAAACGATGAACAAGTAGGGTAACTCTTGCTCCCACAAGAAAACATATTCAGTTCTCCAAAGGAGTGCTGCTCGCGACACCGGATCGTCTAGAAGACATGACAGCGCAGAGCAAACAGAACAAAGAAGGAAACAGAGGATGCTTCCTTGTTTGTTCTGTTTGCTCTGTGGGGATGTTTTCCTTGTTTGTTCTGTTTGCTCTGAGCTGTCATGTCTGCTAGACGATTCGGTGTCGCAAGCAGCATTCCTTTGGACAACTGAATGTTTTCTTGTGGGAGCAAGAGTTACCGTACTTGTTTATTGTTCAGGGTATACCATTTTTCTCTGTTCTTGGAAAGCCGTGTGTTCAGTACTTGCATGCAAATGGTTAGCAGCTAGAAAGGAGAGAGTGACAACTCCAAGTGCTTCAACTGCTAATCCGAGGACTTCAGTCATTCTTGGTGCATGGGGGGAAAAAAAAGTAACGGCAGAACATAATTAGAAAGGATTTCCGTCGGAACTCTGAGCCTCATAGACAACTTTGATGGTGGTTACACCGAAGATGAAGTTGCATTTCCGACGAAAAGAACCTGAATTACAAAAAAAAAGAAACAAACAAACAAACAAACAAAAAAAACGAAACAAAAAACAAACAAACAAACAAAAAAAAAACCGCGGTAGTTCACACTCCAGTGTGTTTTTCTCACTTCGGTCAGTTTATTTTGTTTTCTATCGAAATTTGTTAAAAAAAAAAAGTTCGAGGGCAAACACTTTATTCATTTGTGTAGAAAATTACAGTTCTTCAGCTGTCGGTTTATGGTTTAAAAAAATACATTGGTGAAAAATCGGTGAGGAAACTACCAGTAGTAGACACGGCCTAAAAGAGTTGTTTCCCATGTACTAAAAGGAAAGAAAATACGACGTGTGAACTTGGTAGATAGCTGTCAATTTGCGGCAGTAACTTGATATGTTTATGTTCAATTAAAAAAAAAAATTAAGATTAAACATTCGTAAAATTATATGTTATCAACCATGGGGTCAGGACTTTTCATACCCTTTTACATCTATACATCTCTTTAGTCCGATCGAAATTGACTTATGGGGAGGAAGTGTATTTCTCTGCGCCTAATTATCTTTTAAAGAGATTGCAAAGCTTGGATAGTAAGGCCATGAAATTAGCTCTGGGAGTCCCAGTACACACAAACACTCATAGATGCTATAAAGAAACAAATATATTACCTCTAAATGAGAAGCGAATATTGGATGTATCCAAATATATTGTCAGAAGTCTTTCTGTTGAAAATCAGTTACTGAAGAAATTCTGATTGATTCCAGTAAAGATTTTCCTAAGAGGTCTAAAAACATATCTTACATTCAACCAATTAGAAACTACACATCTGACTTTCATGTCACATTGTAATATTGATATTACTGCTATACCAGAATTTCCTGCAGTACCTCCGATGCCTCCTTGGGAGCACCTAAATGCTTCTTTTGATTACAAATACACTTTGTTAAAGAAAAGTGATAATGTAAATATTTTAACAACTGAAGTTCGTGAACATTTAGAAAACAGTTATCCAAATCATTTAAAAGTGTTTACAGACGGGTCGGTATTGGAATCCTCTGACAGTGGTTCAGGCTTTATAATACCAACCTTAAATGTCAGGAAATCATATTATGTAGGAAAGGGGTTTTCAATCTATACCTCAGAACTATAATGCAATACTGAAGGCTTTGACTTATATATATGATACATCAATTGCTTTCTATAAAATTTTACTTTGTGTTGATTCCAAATCTGTTTTTACAATCACTAGAGCGTTGGGACTGCAAAGCTAGAAAAGATTTGCTTTTTGAAATAAAACATTTACTGCATTGTTTCATAACACTAGGTATAAGAATTGATTTTGTTGGGTCCCATCTCACTGTGGTATAAAGTGGAATGAAACAGCAGACAGTCTTGCAAAAGAAGGAGCAAATAGAAAGACGGAAAATCAGCTGAACAATCCCTTAGATCTATCCTCTTGTGATTTACCGTCGTGCCCAAGACACATTGTTAGATTAATTCATAAATTAAGGCTGAATACTTGGAACACTAAATGTTCTCATGGTGTTTCTTGTGTATGCAGAGAAAAACATTTCTGTGCAACATCTTTTGTTTGAATGCTCAGTGTTGACCCCACTCTGTGAGGAGAAAGGTATTCAAATGAATAACTTTGATCATGTCAATACTGTCCTATATGGTTCATATGTTGCTGAAATTGCTATGGTTATTTCGCAGTCACAGGTTGCAAAACTTTTATAAAGATCAACACAATTTTGTGTACCGCTAGGGTATTTCACTCATGTCAATACGCTTATATCGGATGTGGGTTTGAAAGTACTAATGTGGATGATAAGTGTGGAGGTTTTTTTTTTTTTTTTTTTTTTATCATATCACAGTGTTTTATATCATCTGGCGATGAAAAAGACATTAAATAAACCGCTGAACTAAAAAAAAAAACTCGTAATGATCTTGCCGAACTGACAGACAGACTTACACACACACACACACACACACACACACACACACACACACACACACACACACAGACACGTGCATGCGCGCACATGCGCACGCACACCAACACACACACACACACACACACACACACACACACACCACACACACACACACACACACACTCACGCACACACACACACGCACGCACGCACACACACACGCACACACCTCTTATTTTATTTCCATTAAAAAATTAATGTCTTATACTAAGAATTGATTGATTTGTTTATTTACATATGCATTTATTTTCGTTTTCATTTTACATCCCTTTCTTTATTTTCCTCCCCGTGACGACATTCTCACCCCTTCTTTCATCAACCCCCCCCCCCCTCCCCCCTCCCCCCTTCGCCGATCTTTCGTCTTTCGCCCAACTTGACGTTCTTTAAGTCCTTGTCCTTAAGCGAGACGTTTCATCAGGATAACGCTCTAGTCATGTCACTGACCGTGACATTGAAGACGGTTCTTTGAGTCGACATGTCGGTGCATTCTCTATTGTAGTCAACATAGGAGTTCCTCTTGTTTGATATTATGTTCTAGCTTTTTTTTTTTTTATACAAATGAAAAATGATACGAACTAATTATTTCAAATTTCATGGGAATACGATAAAAATCCAAAGGAAACAAACAAGAACAACAAAAAAACTTCCAACGAGATACACGCAGGCCTACGTATAGCAGTGCAAAGTATACTCATCCAGAATTTTTTCCTCCAAATCAGCGTTTATGCTGATTGAATTGATCGAGCTTCACACATGACTTCCAGATCATTTCTAAGGGTCTGAAAGTTGGAATAATCAAAGCGCCTACATTGACTGATCCTTTGGTACTCTGAAAAACGACACCTCTTTGCAAGATGTTCTGCAGCGAGCGTTACAATAAAGTGTCCACACCTCAGTGCTATTCGCCAGTTCCCTCTCTCACTTTGGGGCACGCATGTCTTTTAATTAACATGCGTGAAGCAAGGGAGCTAACTCGAGCAGAATTCCCGGCTCACCTCGCGGCAACCTACCGATCTTGCCTTTTGTGAGATGGAGAAGAAACTGCAACCCTGGTCTCGATCTTTCTGACCCGTTTATGGCCCTGTCTTTGCAACGTTCGAATCATCCCCAAATGACCCCCTTCACTTTTATTCAAAATTTGTTTGTTTTGGAACACGTAGCGTGCATCTTGACGCAAGTGTTGTTATTAAAAAACAAAAAAATCAAACAAAACAAAACAAAAACAAAACAAAAACAAAACAAAAACAAAAAAAAAAAACAATACAAAAAAAAAAAAAAAAAAAAAATTACAGTGCAGGAATCAGCTCATATTCACAGAGTACTGTTATCGTGCCAGCCTATATATGACAACGTCCTTACGCAGCGTCCACGGCGGCGGAAGTTCAGGCGTGTGCCCTTTGCGGGGGTCCTGAGACGCTGACATAATCGTCTCTTCTTCGCACCTTGACAGTGGAGGTCTCTCTTTTTTACATAACACTTCGGTGGGCAAGAAGACCTCTGGACAAGCTGAGTGTCTGGCCAGCTCTGAAAAGGAACGGATTCGGTTTGGTTTCTAGACAGGCCTGCGGTTTAACGCCCTCTTCATTGTCCGCCATTGATGTGTTAAGCGGTCGGCGAGAGTTATGGGACCTTTTTTTCTGTTTTTCTATTGTTCTTTTTCTTTTTGTTTTTTTTTTCCTCCTTTACTTTTTCTCTTTTTTTTTTTTTTTTGTTTTTTTCTTTTTTCTTTCTTTCTTTTTCTTTCTTTCTTTCTTTTATTTTTATTTTTTTTTTTTTTTAATCGACGGTTTTTCGTCAGGCACGACTACTGCAGACGGTCGGCCGGTTTTTTTGTAATTCTTATGTGGGAATCGAACGGACGAACTCTCAGCCAGGAATCCACAACGTTAAGCACTTCGCTTGAACACAGGTATCATGTTTTTCTTTCTTGACCAGCTTTCAGAATATTCAGGTTTAATTTCAAAACGAAAACGAGCTTGTTTTCATCCAACAGCCATTTTGGGCTGAATATGAGAAGATAAGTGGTGTCTCGTTCTTCGTTTTCACTGTCCTAAATGTTATTTGCTTGTGCCTGGAGAAGACCCCAAGTGGTCGCAATGCATTGTGTTTTGTCCTGTTTCAGGTTTAAGTTATTAAACCTATGTATCACAGGCAATGCTCCTTATTTCAGTTGCCCGTTCTGATGTCGCTATCCTCTGCTGACAAGTGTACAAAAAGAAACACGTTTTCGTTTTTACCTGCCAACTAAGCACAGAAAAAACAAGCTATTTTATTACGATAATGATATGCTCAAATGAATCGGATTATGGTCAGTATATGACCTAAATGCACGTCTTGCTTTCGAATTGTTTTCGTTTTGTTCACTTTGTAAAATGTTCACACCCCTTCATTTGGGGCCAAAGCCTATGAATGAATAAACCATCTGAATCTCTCTCTCTCTCTCTCTCTGTGTGTGTGTGTGTGTGTGTGTGTGTGTGTGTGTGTGTGAGAGAGAGAGAGAGAGAGAGAGAGAGAGAGAGAGAGAGAGAGAGAGAGAGAGAGAGAGTCAGGTAGACTACTTACACATTCTTTTAACCCACATAAATTTTTTGGTTGTTGTTGTTAAATTCAACGCTGAATCAGTATTTGACATTTTCCCTCTTTCCTCCTTCTCTCCCCCTCCCTCCCTCCAACTATAAATCAATCAATCAATCAATCATTTCATCAGCCTCTTTACCTTTCACAAGAAGCGAACATCAACAGAAAGAACAATACCACAACTGACAACACCGACAACACCAACAACACCAACACTAGCAACAAAACAGGAGGCAAAAAAAAAAAAAAAAGAAAAAAAAAAAAAAAAAAACTGAAAACTGAAAAAAGTTGAAAAACTACCACCATCCATCACTAATCTAGCAGTACAGATTTTTAAAAAAATTTCTGATCTGCGTCACACGAAGGCATAGCAGTCAGTCTGCCATCAATTATCTTTAATGACGCCCCTGGCGGACGCGAGAGGGCACGTCTTATTAGCGGGAAGGCCCCGAATTGTGACATAACCGGTTGCGCCGGTAACTGCGGCGAGGGGCGGCAGCGACAGGAGACAATGCGACGGTTAGTTACGGACAAGGCCGAGAGCGGTTGAAGAGGCCTTGTCCTAAGCCCGACCTCTCTCTCTCTCTCTCTCTCTCTCTCTCTCTCTGTCTCTCTGTCCCTCTTGACCGCTCTTCACACATGCACAGACCGGACATTGACCCTTTTAAGCTTCGTGTAACGGCTCGTGGCGATCAGTTTGTATTGCGTGTCTTTTGTTGCGTGGTGTTATAAGCGGTCTGCTGACGAATCCACAGGGCGCCAGTGGCGAGCCGATAGCGCGGATGCCGTGGCCTGCAGATGTGGTCAGGCGACACAGTGTGACGTCAGTTGCATTGACCTTTCACCTTGCTTGACCTTTCCCCTTGTTTGACCCCTGCGCGGACTCTGCTTTGAAGGCATGAATGCTAAAATTTGTAGATGTGGTCAGGCGACACAGTGTGACGTCAGCTGCATTGACCTTTCACTTTGCTTGACCTTTCACCTTGCTTGACCTTTCACCTTGTTTGACCCCTGCGCGGACTCTGCTTTGAAGGCATGAATGCTAAAATTCGAATTTACAGATCGTAGTCCTTGTGAGGTTCTGACCTAACAGAACTGTTGCAGCTGTCAGACGTGAGCAGTAAGACAATGATGCTTTGATACTGACAAAGTCATCTCTGTTCTAAACGTTGGGAATCGATCCCACTGATGCACACTGTGCTCCTGCGGATTGTTGTCATGCTGGGTCCGTTCTCACAGTCACACTTGCACACGCTCGGCAAGCCAGGTTTTTTAACTGCATTATTTCACTCAAGCATTTCATGCAGTAGAACGCATTTCAGTTTCGCTTCTCCAAGTGCAGTTCGTTCGTTGTGTGAATTGCTCTGCTGTTTTTTGAAGTCGTAGATGCTCTGATCGAATTTGTTACTGACTCAGCGTAAGCGAAAATGGCTGCCAATCTGGAAGGGAAGTAAGCGACAAACTATCTATGAGAGAGAGAGAGAGAGAGAGAGAGAGAGAGAGAGAGAGAGAGAGAGAGAGAGAGAGAGATGATGATGATGATGATGATGACGATGACACTTAAGAAATATTGAATGACAACAACAATAACAACGACGACGACGAAAACATCAACAATATTTACAACAACAATAAACAACAACAATAACGACGTCGACAATAACAAGAAGAACAACACCACCAACAGGAACAACAAGGCAAACAATTAAGCAAACAAACAAAAACACTGAAAAAGAGCAAAGTACCAGCACTGTATTTCCAAACGGTGAGGAGGTGGGGGGGGGGGGGGGGGAGACTAAACCCCCCCCCCCCCTTCCTCCAGCATCCCTACCAGGGAGCCCCACAAACCTAGAGCTAAATCATAGGTGCACTTAAGCTCGCAATACACTATGTGACAGATGCAGAGAAGGGAGGAGGGGCGGGGGAGTGGGGGCGCGGCGGCGGGGGCTGGGCGGATAACTGTCTCAACAGAAAGGGAGGTGAGGTGACCCTTCTACCACAACCTATACCACCAGAATGACAACATGTGAAGAGGGGCTGCAAAAATGCCCCCCCCCCCCCCCCCCCCCCCCCACTTTTTTTTTTTTCTTTTTTTTTTTTTAAAATTCATATCGGGTGCCAACAAAGACGGTGCTCTATCAACCATTTTAAACCACATTCAAAGCACAGACATTTGATACGTCTGTAACCCCACACCCTCTTACCTCACTCGTTCTGTTTACGGCTTCAGTCCTGACGGTGTCTGGCTATGACACTATTGTGCTGGAGGGTGTGTCCTGCTTTGTCCGGCAGTTGCTGGGACGTGTGAAATCTGTGTGGGTGTGCGGGTGAGACTGACCCCTGGGGGACATAACACTGAGCTGACCGCCAGCCTACAGGTGGGAACAGCTTGTCAGTAGGAAGGTCATGAGCCTTCCACACAGCGACTTGACAAAACAGGGGAAAAGCTGGGTGTGAAGGTGTGTGTGTGTTTGTGTGTGTGTGTGTGTGTGTGTGTGTGGGGGGGGGGGGGGTGCATAAGTGGATGAAGGAGGAGGAGGAGGGAGGGAGGGAGGAGAGGGAATAACATTTTGTTTGTTTCCCGAACCGGCTAGGCCACCAAACCACAGGAGACACTGCACTGCTGCTGAGTCACTTCAGTGGCATTCAGCGGTGTCTGTTGTGATCCAGTATTTGAAGACACCCCGTACTGGGTGCCCTACGCATGAAAAAGATTTAATGGCCGGGGAGGGGGGGGGGGGGGGGGGGGGGGGGGGGGAGGGGGAGGGGAGATACGGATGAGCATGCGTCTTAGGAGAGTGCCCAGCACGTCTGTTTAACGACGATTTCTCCATGAGCATTCCAGCGTTGAAGACTGACACGTGCGCTCTAAGGGTGAGCCTGAAGGGGAAATTGGAACAGGTCACTATCATTGCAGGGTAATGATAGGGCACACAACTGGACATTTGTTTAGAAAAGAATGATCAATGATGATGGCGATAATATAATGGATTCAATGGAGTTCCACCTTGGTCCGAGACTACATTGACAGGATTGTACTCTACGCCTCCTTTCATAAACATAATCCCGGTGTAAAATAGTCCCGAAAGAGACAGACACTTGTAGTGTTGGTCAGGAAATTTCAGCAAATCTCTCAGAGAGATCAGAAATTCCGTATCAGAACACGGAGTTCGACAACCGACGTAATCCGGCATCCAAACAAGGATATCTCTGCATATGTGACTGAAGTACGTCTTGTCTTACCTTTGTCTGTTTAAACGCGTTAGATCGTCTGGGGTCAGGAAAGGGCATCGCGCAGTGGTGTTGGTGTGTCTCCTTCGTCCAGCAGCTGCCAGGGTGGAACCTCACATGTATGAAGGTGAGAACATCCCAGGGCATAAAACCGAGTGACCATTTCCAGGTGGAGAGAGCTCAACCGGCAGACCTGACCTTTTCTGACAGTGGGAAGACTGGTATTGGCCAGTGGGATGGGTGGTGGTGGTGGTGGTGGTGGTGGATACGATACCCTGTATAAACCAGACAATGATTCCATCTGCGTGGAAAGAAATGGATAGGGGGTGTGAGATAATGAGTTTGATTTGACGAAGGGTGGAAAAGGGTTGGATAGGGAAACAAGGAATGACCAAAACAATGATGCAAAGCAGAAACGGTGGGAAGTCTTGAGCAGGGAAAATATTGCACAAATCAACAAACCAGCTTTCATACAGTGTGGCGAGCATGAATTGGGGAGATTTGGCATTGCCAAACCTATTACCAAAGTCTGATCTGACAACGTACATGGAATAAGGATAAAGCGTTACATACCTAACATGATGTGATGAAATATTGGTGAATTTTGGACGTGAAAAGAAAACCTGGAAAATCTGGATGACGAGATATAACGCTACCACGTATAATGTAATTAGGTAAGAGATTAAGTGACAAAACATTTGACTAGGATTAAAAACTTATCAGACATAGCATGATAAACAGTGAGGACAATGGAAACAGATTAAAACTTAACACGCAATTAAAAAAAAAAAAAAAACGCGTGAGGACATCAGATGTGGATTTAAAACTTACCAAGCATGACATAAAAAAGCGTGAGGACAATGGACGAGGATTTAAAACTTTACCACACATAAGACAGTAAAGTGGAACGCTGGATGGGGATTTAAAACTTTACTACACATAAGACAGTAAAGTGGAACGCTGGATGGGGATTTAAACTTTGCCAAACATTATATGATAAAGTCTGAGGACATTAGACGGGAATTTAAAACTTTAGCAAGCACGATGACATATAGTGTGAGGAATCGGTGTGGATACTCACAACGTTTACCAAACACAATTTGACACAATGTAGAGAACCTCGACAATAAGCGTTTAACATCACTAAAACACGATATGATAAAACATGGGGAATTCGGACGAGGGTGACAACACACCAAACATGATTTGATAAAGTGTGGAAAATTTAGAGAGACAGTTACAACATGATTTGATAAAGTGTGGAAAACTGAGAGAGACAATTACATTTTTCGAACATGATTTGGATAAAGTGTGGAAAATTGAGAGAGACAGTTACAACATTTCGAATATGATTTGATAAAGTGTGGAAAATTTAGAGATACAGTTACAACATTTTCGAACATGATGTGATAGAGTGTGGGAAATTTTGAGAGACAGTTACAACATTTTTTAACATGATTTGATAGCGTGACTGAAATTCGGATAAAGTTACAGCATATGTACACACTGTTTAGTAAAATGTGAGACATTCGGATACAGTTTCAGCATAACTACATATTGTTTCTTAAAATGTGAGAAATTCGGATAGAGTTATAGATAACTATACATCGTTTAATTAAATGTGAGAAATTCAGATAGAAGTTACACAATAAACTTACATATC
>JADBJO010007333.1:91310-93810 GCA_016801955.1 Conus betulinus | reverse complement strand
TCTGCTTCTTGTTGTTGTTGCTGTTCTTGTTGTTGCTGCGTTTCCTTTTTTGCTTCTTCGTTTCTTCGTTTCGCTATTGTTTGTTGTTGTTCTTGTTGCTGTTGTTGTTGTTGTTTTAATATTGTTGTTGTTGCTGTTGCTGTTTTTTGTTGCTGTGGCTGTTATTGTTGTGTTATTGTTGTTGTTGTTATTGATGATGATGATGATGTAGTTGTTGTTGCTTTGTTGTTGTTGCTGTTCTTTTTCTTCTTCTTCCTCTTCTCCTTTCCCTCCTTTTCCTTCTCTTCCTCCTCCACATCCTCCTCCTCCTTCTCTCTTCTGCCTCTCCTTTCCTTTCCTTCGCCTGCATCGTCTCATGCTTTATCTCCTCCACCTATTCTTTTACTTCTTACCTCCTTCTCCTCGTCTTCCTCTCCTCCTCCTTGATCTCCACTCCTCCTCTTCCTCCATCTCCTCCTCCCCCTTCTCCTTCTCCTTCTTCTTCTTCTTCTCTTCTTCTCCTCCTCCTCCTCCTCCATTGTCTTCGTTCTTCAGTTAGACCTCCGAGTTTTCCTTTTCAACGACCTGTTGCCATTTTATGCCGTCTTGACATGCATTTAATCCCATCGTCAATTATTTTCATCATCCATCTCCGGGATGTATGTATAAAACACGACGATAATGTACATTTTTTTTCTTTTTATCGACATTCAATCATTCATCCCGGAAATGGAATGTAGAGAGAGTGCTAAATTTGTTTTGCTTGTTTGTTTGTAGGCGTGCACATTTTTTTTTCTTTTTTTGAATGCGTCTACACAAAAAAACTTCAGTTTAAAGCACCTGACTGTTTGAGCAGGATTTGAACTCGGACTTTGAATTAGCATAGAATTGAAATATATTTTTAGTAACTCCGAATGCTTTGTTACGTAAACAACATAAGGAACAGTAGGCACACAATCCTAGTTTTTACGTGTTTGTTTGGTTAGTATTCAACAGCAAATAGGAAGAAAAGGGGCCTTCGCTTCTTACTTGTAACAGATGCAGAGAAGGCTGAGGTATCAATATGTGTACGCCAAGTGGGCATTTAAATCATTGCACACAGTACACACTTTGTCACCTGTTTTTGTTTCAGATGAGACGAGTCTCTATTAAATACCTTAAAAATGAAGCTCAGATTCTTGTCTCCCCTTTACCCCCTCACTTTTCTGAAACTACTTTTACGGAACCATTTCTAAAACCACAGGTCATTCTCCTCTTCTGCGATGATTTGGTGAGAGAGCAGGAAATTCCATCACGAGTGCCTTCCAGTGCCAGTACGGGTCTCTTTGGTTCGGACTGCTCTAAGGTCACACGGTCATCGCTAGTGCCATGTAAACTTGTCTAGAACCCCTTTTTCTAAAATATTTATGCCAGCGGCATCCCCTAGACGGTAGACTAAGGAGCATGGGATTCTTTTATAGTTGTGCCGTCACGGAGGCACGGCACGTCGGCAGTACTTGCATTGCTGCCGTCACCAGTGCACGCTCGTCGTGAACGGGTCGACAGAGTTTGCCGTCACTATCGCCCGGCGTCTCGAAAAAGGTTAAGGTGATTACGCTCTCTCTCTCCTCTCTCTCTTCTCTCTCTCTCTCTCTCTGTGTTGTGTGTGGTGTGTGTGTGTGTGTGTGTGTGTGTGTGTGTGTGTTGTGTGTGTGTTTGTTGTGTTCGCGCACAACGTGTGTGGCCGTGGTGTTGGGTTGTTCTAGAGCTCGTACGTTTGTGTGTGTGTGTGTGTGTTGTGTGTTGTGTGTGTGTGGTGTGTGTGTGTGTGTGTGTGTGTGTGTGTGTGTGGGGGGCGCGCGCGCGCGCGGCGCGCGTGCGTGCCTACGTGCGTGAGAACGGAAGGACATGCGCGCACGCATATTTCCTGTGTGGTTACGTTTTCTCTCTCCTCTCTCTCTCCTCTCTCCTCTCTCCCCCTCTCCTCTCATCTCTCTCTCTCTCTGTGTGTAGTGTGTGTGTGTGGTGTGTGTGTGTGTGTGTGTGGTGTGTGTTGTGTGTGTGTGTGTGTGTGTGTGTGGTGTGTGTGTGTAGCTATAATACCATGCGTTTCGCATGAACAGTGTTGTTCTATGGTAAAGGAGGTAGTCTTTACTTCTCGATTGATCTACTACACATGTTTGTCCATACTTGCACACGAATGTTCAAGTTCGTTACAGACCATACAGATGCAAAATGCCTCACAGAAAGAAAAAACGTGTCTAATGAGTGTTAATGATAATGATTACACCTGTCAACATTGCAATAGGCACAGAACAGTTCAGGGACTGACTGCTATTGTCGCCATACCACTCCGGTTAAACCCACCCCAGACAGAAGACTCGCAGAGCTTTTATTATTTTTTTTCTCAGTGCCAAGCAGATTACCCAGAGAGAGAGAGAGACACAGAGAGAGAGAGAGAGAGAGAGAGGAGAGAGAGAGGAGAGACAGAGACAGAGACAGAAACAGAGAGACAGAGAGACAGAGAGGGACAGAGACAGAG
>JADBJO010007333.1:73810-81310 GCA_016801955.1 Conus betulinus | reverse complement strand
CAGACATTCAGGCATTAGAGATGAAATGCTTCCGCAAGATCTTTGGTATCTCATACAAAGACCACTTTGCCTACTTGGAGGTCCAGGCCAGAGTAAGGCAAGCTTTTGGACCATACGAAGACCAGCTGCCCACAGTGAAAAGAAGGAAAATGAGATGGTGTGGTATCAAGATTAACAGGACTTGCCAAAACCATTCCACAAGGAACAGCGCGAGTAGACAGAAAGAGAGGATGACAGAGAAAGAGATGGGAGGATAACATCGGTGCCTGGACTGGCCTCACACTCAGCAACTGCCTAAGAGCGTCTGAGAACCGGGAGGAGTGGAGGAAGCTGGTTGCGAAGTCTTTTGTGGTGCCTCAATGGTCTTTAAGACTACAGGATAGGTGATAGGTGATAGGCGATAGGCGATAGGCGATAGGTGATAGGCGATAGGTGATAAGTGATAGTTGTGATCCCGAGGATCCTGACTATTTTCCTATTTTTGTTGTTTTCCTTAAGGATGATAGCCATTTCCCTGCCAACATCGGGAAAATATTCTTAGAGGTAACACTAGGAGTGACTGTTTCCCTTGAGAAATAGGGGGAAACCCCTTGAGATCCCTTGGGGAAAAAAGACAGCTCTATCCTATGGAAAACGTGATTCTCAGGGATGACAGCTTAAGCATGAAAGGTGATAGTTTTTTTTTTTTCTGGTAAAACAGCTGTTATTGGCTTATGGAGCTTTCCCCCCCTCCAGCCTCCAACTTTTTTTTTTCCACTTTTTTTTTCCCTTTCCCTTTTTTCGCCTTTTTTCCTTTTCTTTTCTTCTTTTTTGTTTCCTTTTTATATCAGTGGGGGGCCTCTCCATCTTCCTATTTTTCCACAGTCATTTTTTTTTCTGAAACTGACTCACATTCACCATGCATTGTCTGCGTGTTTTTTTTTGTTTTTTTTTTTTTGAACAGATGGACATTCACTTGCTGATCTTAGTGTTTTAATGTTTGATGCAAACCGTCTGGATTTATTCATGTACTAATGCGTGGTGCACTGACACTTTCACTCTGCTGTGTTTGCTCAGAGTATACCTTTATGGCTTATGGAGCTGGTATGCTCCCACACATCATAGAGCCACTATTTGCCGATTCTGCCGCCTGCCCTTGTTGCCCACACTGACTCTGCACTGCAGCGCGTTTCATCCTGCTGTGCAGCTGCTAGCTGAACATGTCGGTCTTGACGTGAGCCTCACGAAGACTGAGGTCCTCCACCACCAATCAGCTACCCTCCGATTTCTCTACTTGTCAGACAGAGCTGAGCTGAACTCAGTGCAACAGTTCACCTGTCCGGGCTGGGCTCTATCCTTTGACAAAGAGGAGGACAGCCGACTGGTCAAGGCAGATAACGTATTTGGCATGCAGACTCTACAAACACGTTTGGAACAACAGGAGCCTGTAGAAGAACACCAAGAACATTCAGGTCTATGAAGCATTGATCATGCCCATTCTCCTGTATGGCGCAGAGTCCTGGATGACATATCTTCATGCCCTACGCCTCCCTGAGCGTTTCCACCAACACTGGCTCCGCAACACCCTCATTATTCACTGGAGCGACTTGATCAGGAGCACCGATATCCTTGACACGTCAAAAGTCACCAGCATCGAGGCAAATGTTACACAAGAAACAGCTACTGCTGAGCAGGTCATGCGTTCAGAAGGTTACCGCTTCCCTAGGATGGTACCGTTTGGCGGGCTGCCTCTTGGACACGGAAGTAGAGGCGCATCACGAAAGAGGTACACAGACTATGGGCTATAAAAAAG
This sequence comes from Conus betulinus, assembly GCA_016801955.1. Taxonomy (NCBI): domain Eukaryota; kingdom Metazoa; phylum Mollusca; class Gastropoda; order Neogastropoda; family Conidae; genus Conus; species Conus betulinus. The sequence continues at coordinate 79,518 of JADBJO010007333.1, read as the reverse complement.
ACCATCACCTCATATGCCGCACACCACGGACAGTGGGCAACTCAAAAGCTCCAACAGGGAGTCATAGCATCAAACAGTCTTCAATGCCACCTCACTCTTCAAGAACAAACGCAGAACCAGCATCAAAAGACAAAGAAGCAGGTGCGCAAAGACCGTGATGCTCCAAGCATCCCCACACCGCCCCAGAGCTTCCCCTGCATTCGCTGTGCAGAACATGTCTATCTCGCATAGGATTCTTCAGTCACCGGCGAGCCTGTAGTCCACCTGGCGAAGACTGCCTTCAAAAAATCTTTTCCATTCGTTGGCGAAGCCAAGCCGTCTTCGTCATGGAATGCTGTGTCGCGTTGCCTTGTGTCGCGTTGCCTTGTGTCGCGTTGTCTTGTAGCTCATCCTATTGTATTGCATTTACACTGTATTGTGTGGAATCACATTGCCTTACCTTGTATCGTATGGGGTGGCATAGAATTGTCCTGCACAAGACTATGTGGTATTGAATCACATTGTCTTGCCTTGTATCGTATGGGGTGGCATAGAATTGTCCTGCACAAGACTATGTGGTATTGAATCACATTGTCTTGCCTTGTATCGTATGGGGTGGCATAGAGTTGTCTTGAACAATACTATGTGATATTGAATCACATTGTCTTGCCTTGGACCGTATGGGGTGGCATAGAGTTGTCTTGAACAATACTATGTGGTATTGAATCACATTGTCTTGCCTTGTATCGTATGGGGTGGCATAGAGTTGTCTTGAACAATACTATGTGGTATTGAATCACATTGTCTTGCCTTGTATCGTATGGGGTGGCATAGAGTTGTCTTGAACAATACTATGTGGTATTGAATCACATTGTCTTGCCTTGTATCGTATGGGGTGGCATAGAATTGTCTGAACAATACTATATGGTATTGAATCACATTGTCTTGCCTTGTATCGTATGGGTGGCATAGAATTGTTTCGTACAATATTATATTGTACTGTATTGAATTACATTGCCTCGCATTGTATTGTATGATCAAGAGTAGAATTGTATTTTATTCTACATTGCATCGTATTGTATTGTATTGTTCTGTGCTGTACTGTATGTTATCAAATAGTATTGTTAAATGTTGTATTGCGTCGTATCGTATTATGTTGTATGTATGGTATTGTATTGCATTGCATCCTATCGTTGTACATCGTGTTGTATGTTACTACTTCGAGTTCTATCGAAGTGTGTTGTCTTGTACTGCATTGCATCGTTATAGTATTGTATAGTATTGCACCGCATTGTTGTGTATTCTCACTGGATTGTTTTGTACTGCATTTCATTGTATCGCATTGTATTGCACCATCTTGTATTGTATCATTAAAATGATTGTATGGCAGCATATTGTATCACTTTATATTGCAATCAATAGCATCATAGTCACATCTGATTCCTAGATATATCAGATTGCTATGTCCTCTATGGGGATGTGACAGCATGTCGTCAAAATACCGTGCCACTTTTTAAAGACTTTTTTTTCCGCCAGCATCTGCCAGAGATTTGTTGGTTTGTTTGTTCATTTGACCGTTTTATGACGGACGTGGATTGCCCTCTAGAATTCTGTCAGAGTCAGACTACCGCATTGATCTACTGGTAATCTTTTGTTGTTGTTGTTGTTGTTGTTGTTGTTGTGTGTGTGGCTACAGAAGGTAAACACGCGCGCTTCACATAGCGGGTAAAGTGCGTTTATGGCAGTGGTCAATCAGCGCTAATAGCTGTACACATAGCCACGTTCCCCAGGAGTCGTGTTTCAATTTGACCTCAAGACAGGCCAGAACTGTCATCCACAACCAATAAGGCTGGATGCAGACAGTGGTGCTGATCCAGTCCATCAGCTCCAGAGATACCAGCCAAAAATCCTCTTCAGACTGAGACCTGGCCACTGCCGACTGCTGAGCCACCTCAGCCGAATTTAGAATTGCCCACACAGTCACAGAATGTCCATGTGCACTGGATCTCAGACCCCAGAACAACATCCTCCAACACTGTCCAGCCCGTGATGTTCTACGGCGTCAAACCTGGCCAGAGGGTGCAGAACCGCAGATGCAGCTTTGTGGGCAGCCCGTCAAGACCTCGAGAAGACTGTGGGATTCATCATGGCGACAGGATTGAAGATCTGACGCAACCAAAAACAATCGACCCGCAGAAGAAGTGTTTTCATTTGACAGGATCACGAGGTCTTGTATGTTCTGCCCTGCCTTAAAAGAAAGCGTCAGACGCAGATTCATTTTCAAGAGAGTTCTCTCTCTGTCAGTGCCGAAAGCAGTTGGGTAGGTATTAACGTTCACTTGGCATGAAAAAAAAACAAAACAAAACAAAAATAAACAACCCCCCCCCCACAAAAACAACAACAACAAACAACAACAACAACAAACAAAAACAAAAACAAAAAAAACGGAAAGGCATGGCCATAGCTTGAGGTCTTCTGACAGAGTCTCGTGTGTGTGTGTGTGTGTGTGTGTGTGTGTGTGTGTGTGTGTGTGTGTGTGTGTGTGTGTGTGTGTGTGTGTGTGTGTGTGTGAGTGTACTGTGCTGAGGATATGGCCCAATATCAAAGAGACTATACTATACACACCTCCCCCCCTCCCCCACCGAACTAAACGTAAGGTTGTATCATTTGATACAGGAGGATAAAGAATGACCAAGTGGCACAACATCACTGAGACAAATATGTTAGAAGAAAGATAAACGTTTACCCATCCCCGCCTCATACTCACACTACTTCCACACTCCCTCCATCCCCTCACTCATACACTCTCTCTCTCTTTCTCTCTCTCTCTCTCTCTCTCTCTCTCTCTCTCTCTCTCTCTCACGTTGCGTCCCGCTTCTTCCTGCGAGCACCCATACCTCTTCCCACTCCTACCCCTCTTCCCTCCCACCTTTCCCCCCTCCCACCCCATCATATCTCTCCTCTGTTTTCTGTCCTCTTGTACAACCTCCTTTTACACCCCCGTTTACCCCCCACTACCACCCTCTTCTTCACGCCCACCCCCCCCCTCCACACACACACACACACACACACACACACACACACTGCCGGCTTTCTTCTACTTCATCCCCCCCCCCCTTCCCACCTCCACCCACCCAGCTCCTTCCAGTCCTTCGCACTCCCCGTCCTCACCCCTTCCCTCTCGCCCTTGCTCACCCTCCCCCCTCCCCCCCCTCCCAGCCACACACCCCCCCCCCCTGCGACACCCACTCCCACCTTCCACCCTACACGCACCTTCAAGATACTCAACGTGTTTACCCAAGTGAGCAGTCGGGCGCAGGGAAGTAGTATAGTAGTCAGAGGCAGCGCAGATCTCCAGCGCAGGATAAACGGACTTCACAGTTTTTAACCTTCGCCTCTGCAACGTCAACCCCCTCTCCCTCTCCCTGCCATCACATTTCATCCCCCGGAACTTTTTGTGATACTGCGTTTTAGACGGGACGGGACGATGACATCTCTCTCTCTCTCTCTCTCCTCTCTCTCTCTCTCTCTCTCTCTCTCTCTCTCTCTCTCTCTCTCTCTCTCTCTCTCGTGTGTGTGTGTGTGTGTGTGTGTGTGTGTGTGTGTGTGTGCGCGCGCGCGCGCGCGTGCACGTGCGTGTGCACGCGCATGTGTGTGTGTGTGTGTGTGTGTGTGTGTGTGTGTGTGAGTGTGTGTGTGTGTGTGTGTGCGCATGTGTGTGTTTCTCTGTCTGTCTGTGTGCACGAGTGCGAGCGTGAATGCGCGCATGTGTGTGTGTGTGTGTTTGCGCGCGCGCATGTGTGACTGTGTGTGTACTACAGCAGAACACAGAGCACACTACAGCGCACAAACACATCAAAGCACCCATCCTATACAACACAGTACTTCTTCTTCACAACACATCACAGCCCCAATCCATACAACACAGTACTTCTTCACAACTCATCACAGCACCAATCCATACAACACAGTACTTCTTCTTCACATCACAGCCCCAATCATCATACAACACACAGTACTTCTTCACGATACATCACAACAACAATCCATACAACACAGTACTTCTTCACGATACATCACAGCACCAATCCATACAACACAGTACTTCTTCACATCACAGCCCCAATCCATACAACACAGTACTTCTTCAGAACACATCACAGCACCAATCCATACAACACAGTAATTATTTCACATCACAGCCCCAATCCATACAACACAGTACTTCTTCACGATACATCACAACACCCATCCATACAACACAGTTCTTCTTCACCACAACACATCACAGCACCAATCCATACAACACAGTACTTCACAACACATCACAGCACCAATCCATACAACACAGTACTTCTTCACAACACATCACAGCCCCAATCCATACAACACAGCACTTCTTCACAACACATCACAGCCCCAATCCATACAACACAGTAATTATTCACAAACACATCACAGCACCAATCCATACAACACAGCACTTCTTCACAACACATCACAGCCCCATCCATACAACACAGTACTTCTTCACAACACATTACAGCACCAATCCATACAACACAGTACTTCTTTCACAACACATCACAGCCCCAATCCATACAACACTGTACTTCTTCACAACACATTCACAGCACCAATCCATACAACCACAGTTCTCTTCACAACACATCACAGCACCAATCCATACAACACAGCACTTCTTCAACAACACATCACAGCCAATCCATACAACACAGTACTTCTTCACAACACATCACAGCCCCAATCCATACAAACACAGTACTTCTTCACAAACACATCACAGCCCCCAATCCATACAACACAGTACTTCTTCACAACACATCACAGCCCCAATCCATACAACACAGCACTTCTTCACAACACATCACAGCCCCAATCCATACAACACAGTACTTCTCTTCACAACACACCACAGCCCCAATCCATACAACACCGTACTTCGTCACAACACATCACAGCACCAATCCATACACACATCACTTCTTCTCAAAACATCACAGCACCAATCCATACAACACAGCACTTCTTCACAACACATCACAGCGCCAATCCATACAACACAGTACTTCTTCACAACACATCACAGCACCAATCCATACAACACTGTACTTCTTCACAACACATCACAGCACCAATCCATACAACACATCACTTCTTCTCAAAACATCACAGCACCAATCCATACAACACTTCTTTACAACACATCACAGCACACAACCCAGCACTTACTCACGACACAACATATCACCACCACACACACAACACAGGACATACACAGTACAGCACAACGCAGCGCAACACAACACACTTCAAAATTCAGCACAACATAACACAGCTCAATACAACATATCAGAGCACAGTACAACACGTCACAGCATAAACACCACATCACAAGACAAGACAAGACAAGACGAGACAAGACAAGACAGCACGACACAACACTACATAGCACAGCACAGAACACAACAACACAGCCAAGACCAACTCAGAACGGAACAACATAGCACTACACACAGAACGGAACAACATAGCACAGCACAGAACGGAACAACATAGCACTACACAGAACAACATAGATGGCCGGACAACACAGCACAACATACATAGAACAACACACAATACAGAACAACATAAAACACGGAACAACTCGACACGGATCGATACAGGTTGAAAACATAAACACAGAACATCATAGGACCTAACAA
>JADBJO010007333.1:62500-69569 GCA_016801955.1 Conus betulinus | reverse complement strand
ACACCAATCAACCAGCTGGACAGCTCACCGACCAACAAACCAATATCTGCCTTTCCCCTCCCCCACTCCTCCCCCCCCCCCCCCCCCCCCCCCCCACTCCAAAAAAAAAAAAAAAGAACTAAAACGTCTGCCACACAACTATGCAAGATACCAATCACACAGCTAACCAATTATTCAGCCACGAGCTAACGAACCAAACCAACTGATAAACTGATCGTCTGATTATAATTATGTTCATCATCATCATCATCATCATCATCATCATCATCATCATCATTATCACATCATCATCATCATTATCATCATCACCATCAATATCTTCATCATCATCATTATCATCACCTTCATTATCATCATCATTATCATCACCACCATCAATATCACCACCATCATCATCATCATCATCATCATCATCATCATCACCACCACCACCACCATCATCATCATCACCATCCATCATCATCATCATCATCATCACCATCATCATCATCATCATCATCTTCACCACCATCAATATCATCATCTTCACCATCAATATCATCATCATCATCATCATCTTCAATATCATCATCATCATCATCATCATCATCATCATCACCATCACCATCATCATCTTCACCATCAATATCATCATCATCACCATCATCCCATAACAACAAGCCAGCAGGGAGGCGGATTCAGGGTCAGTCAGGTAACTCCACAGTCCGCTATTTTAGGTCTCTCCCGTGTGACAAGGCAGAGGTGTCATCTCCACTTCAGTCCCTTCAGATCAACAAACCTGGGCTGTACTTACATGTCGTCGGTAACGGGGAAGTGACCTACTGCCTCGTTGTAAGCTCGAAGCTCCGTTACTTGCAGATTCATATGTCGAGAGTAACCTTTAACCTCGTCGTATGCTGTGGGTGAGAGGTGGATAACGTACAACGAGGACAAGGCATGAGTTCGCCGTGGGTTAGATCAAAACAAAGCCATTGGACACGTTCAATGATCACGAACTTCACATCTTCCAGCTGGCAGAACACACTCTCCGAGAAGACATTGAATTTGATTTGCACAACTGAGACACGGAACTCGGCCCCCTGCTCTACAAGTTTGTTTGTAGCTCCCAAGTTCGTCTGCTACGATAGTTGGCTTAGCTGTTACTTTGTGTCAGTGTGTGTATATGTGTATGCGTGTGAGTCTGACTTCATCATGTTTATGGCCTTTCAATAGTTTTATCAAAAACTTGTTTAGTAGTTAAGCTGCTTTTTCAGTCTTTGTGTGTGTCTGTGTCAGCGTGTTTGTGGGCATGCACAGAAGGTTGGGGGTTATTCAAGACATGCGCAGAAGGAGGGAATCCCTGGGGTTTTTTTTTATCTGACCTTCACCCTTTACTTTCTAAATACTTCATAGGTAGAAACCGAGACAAAACTCAGAGGACATAGCTACGAAAGTAGAATGGGCTGAACCCACAGGGTTTGTACCCAGGAGTTAATCTTGTTGTAGAAGTAGATTTACCGACGACATATAAGTACGGACCCTGGGCTGCCTCTGGAAGTTCCCTCCCTACTGGAGCTTCAGGATCGTTTGGGACAAGATGTGTGAAAGGTCACATCTGCAACCTCCAGGATCTGAATGTGGGTAAACGCAGCTGGATGTGGCTTGGTACCACCTAGTCGAGATAGTGAACAAGCTACCAGCCAACAAATTCATCAGTGAATGACTCAACCAAACGGTCAATGAACCAGCCAATGAATCAGTAAACAGATTAATCAGTATATGAATCCATCTACCCATCCATCCTCCATCTATCAATCCATCCAATATTCATCAACTGCCCATCAACCAACCAATCAGCCAATCAATCAACCAATCAATTCATCGACCAGTCCATCAACTGAACGATCCATCAATCAATCCATCAACCAGCCGATCAATCCATCAATTAACTCACAAAACCAGTCAATCAATTATCCATGAATCTATTGACCAATAGATCCATCCATCAACCAATCAATCCATCAACCAGCCGGTCAATCCATCAAAAAAAATTATTCCATCAGTCAACCCACCAACCATTCAGTTAACCACATCGATGAAAGAATCAATCCACCAATCAATCAATCCATCAACCAGTCAATCACCAAATCAATCAATCCATCAACCAGCTGATCAATCCATCAAACAACCCACCAACCAGTCATACAACCACATCAATGAATCTATCAAAGAATCAATCCATCAACCAATCAATCAACAAATCAATCCATCCATCCGCCAATCAATCCACCAATCCCTCAATCAACACGTCCATCAGCCGGTCACTCTCACCCTCTTCGCCACCATCTGGCCCCACAGCATGTTGTGCTCCTGCTGGATCTGCGTGGCCACGACGGTCAGCAGCTCCTGAGCGTCTCTCCTGGTCTGAGGGGTCGAGCACCACGCCTTCACCACGGTCACCTGCACGTTGGCGGCCATGTTGGCGGCCGTCTTCTCGCTGTCAATCTCCAGCACACAGGCGCACTGGCGCCTGAGCGCGGAGAAGTTGGGCCCCACCCTGGGGCTGTGGAAGAGCTTGCTCGAGGAACCCCCGAAGAGGGGCAGATCCAGGGTGATCCGCACGGGGTACTTCCGCTTCTTCCTCGCGATGATCTTCTTCACGATGTCTGGCTTAGGTTTGGATTGTTTGAGAGAATGATATTAGAATAGTTACTGGCAACAGGGACTAGAGGCAAACTGGAAGTCTGCCGGGCTGACAAAGGTTTTTCAAGACTCTGGTTTGAGAAAAAGCTGGAGAGAGTGCTATTTTGTCCAGTTTGTCTAGATTGTCTAGGTTTATGTTCGTTAGTTTGTGCTCTCTCTCTCTCTCTCTCTCTCTCTCTCTCTCTCTCTCTCTGATTTGTGGGGAGAATTTCAGATGAGAAAGAGCTATGTTACAATAGCCAAATACTGACCTTCGTTCAGAATCATCACTGATGTTTGGATTTTAGCTTTATACACAAAACTCTTCACAAAACGTGGCAAAGGCTTTACCTTGCATAAATCATGTGCATTCTCTCTCTCTCTCTCTCTCTCTCTCTCTGTGTCTGTCTCTAGCTCTACACACACACACACACACACCAAGATTGAAGGAGTCTTTTGAATGCATTATTCCAGTGACCTACAGACAACCAATCAGCGAAGAGCAGGTGCGCGCTGCAGCGCGGATCACCTCCTCACCCTCACCCTCCCCTTCTTTGACCAGCTCTCCCGCTCCGCTTCGAACTTGTGACGTCATCGCTCACGAAACGCCTACAAACTTCTGAGTTCAGATAGACCTACTTAAGTTTGCATTCACATGGACTGAACGCTATGTCCATCGGAGTAGCTGAAGAGCTACTTAGCATGTTAGTTTTGGCTGTTAGTGGGGGCTGCATGGTGCCCAAAGATCATGCAGACTGATGTGAGTAGCATACCCACAAACATTCCTTGCTTCAAATTTCAACATTGTGGTTAAAAAAAACCCCAAGCATTCAGGTTTCTTTTGTCTTTTTTCTTTTTTTTCTTTCCTTTTTTTTTCTCTTTAAAGTAAATTCTGAAGCATTTTGGAGGTTATGCAAGAAGAGTAAGCTGTGCATTTCGCATCTTCAGTCTACTGCCATGTGTGTGTGTGGTGGGGGCATTAATTACTGTTCGGCCTGCTCTTTTAGACTTTTTAACTTTCTGTTTAGAAAATAGATGGCGAACGCTGTTGGTCACATTATTTTGTTTTCCTGCTCGTGGATATGACCTCCATCCGGATTTGTGGACGATGATTTCCCTTGGATTTGCAAGACTGCAGCCATATTCATATTTGCACACCATTTTGAGAGACATTATTCACATATTAGGAGGATGACAGAATTGGTTATGTCTTACATGTTTAAAGACTATGGGAAATGTTTTTATTTTCAGGGCTTATGCTGAAAGGTTCAGGTCTCTTTTATCCTTGTCACTTTCCCCTAATGCATGTGTTCTGAATGAATAAGGAGATAAAGGTTTTTTGGGAAAGCTTTTTTTTTTTTTTTAAAAAACGTTTTTGTTTGTTTTGTTTTTAGTTCAAAATAAATAAATGTTCAGTTCTCTGTCCTTTTTGTCTTAAATATTTCCAAAATTCATTCGTTACAAAGTGAATAAAGAAGACTTTTTGTTTGTCTGTTATTGTTGTTTTAAAGACATTCCTTTGTCCTCTCATGTGTGTGTAGGATTTTTTTTTTTTTTTGCATCTTATTTTTTCCTAAGATTTTGTATAGACTGATCTAAATAATGAGTATGGTTTGACACTGTTTTTGTTTGTTGTTGCTGTTGTTGTTGTTGTTGTTGTTTTACTTTAAAGTGAGGTGGTAATTGAGCTAGGATCTTTTTTCCCCTGGAGTTTAGGGTAAAAGGTAAAGTCTATCGTTATTGTAATCCTTCCTCCCCAACTCATCTCCTGTGAATGAACAAATATTACTGTAAACTTCCTAACTCTTTGCCAAGGCAGAATGTTTCCACCACCATCCGCCAGTTGGTTCGTGTTTATACTTGTCAGCAAGACTACTCAAAAACTTCTGAACCGATTTTCACCAAACTTGGTGCAAAGATAAGACATTGCCCAGAATAGTTGAGTTTTACGTCCTAACATCGAAAGCTTTTAGGGACAAGTGGAAAGTTGCCCGCAGGATGAACCCACTAAATTTGGATATGGATCGACATCAAAGGGCGGCTCCAAGTTGGTTCAGCAAGGCTCCTGCAAATTTCTTCTGAATTTAAACTATGAAGGAGTTGTTTACGAGTTTATTACAATATCATTTAGAATAGATTCAATTGAAATATTGCAACATTTTGGTAATTTAAATGTGGATGTTGCCGTTTTACTTTCCATAAACTTTTATAAAGTACATGGTAAGCAACTCTTTAAGTTTATGCCACTTGTTACTTCCCTTGGTGGCAAAATATTTTCAAGGACTGCGTTCTCTCAACTGCCCATGTACTTCGAGTTTGTTTGTTTTGCTTCATAGTTCTTTAGTATTGGACGGACGTATTTGCTACATGATTTTGCATCGTCGGTCTTTTTTTTTTTTTTTTTTTTTTTTATCTTTCTTTGACGTAAGCTTAGAGCGACAAAAGTCATTCGTATGGTTTGTATTAAAATTCTAACAGGTTATGGGAAAGTTTGTTTGTTTTTTGTTTGGTTGGTTTGTTTTGCTTTTACATGATTAATGCTGAAAGGTCTGACTCTCTTTTATTAGTTTGCTCCTGTTTCAAATCATGTTACACTTGATTAAATGAAGAAAGACACCTTCTTCTTCTTCTTCTTCTCTCTCTCTCTCTCTCTCTCTCTCTCTCTCTCTCTCTCTCTCTCTCTCTCTATATATATATATATATATATATATATGTTTTATTTTTTTTCATGATGATCACTCATCATCACTTTTATTAATTTCTATCATTATTTTAGTAAGATGATTCTGTTATCTTGAATGTATTTACTTCTGAGGTAATGAAATTCAGAAAAAGGTCTTCATGTATGCATGTTTCCTTGCCGGGGAAAGTGTATTCATAAAAAAAAAAATATGAAGGCGCATGCGCGCGCGAAAGCGCGCGCGCGCGCGCGTGTGTGATGTGTGTGTGTGTGTGTGTGTGTGTGTGTGTGTGTGTGTGTGCGTGGCTGCATGTGTGAGACACAAGATACGTGATATGTAATAGTTCTGAAATTATGACGGTTGTTTTGCTTCTGGAAATTTCGGACCTCGAGTTCCAAATTTTTTCTTGAGTAATCTATATTAAAGGTCTCATAATTTCGTTTAAGGACTGTTTTCTGTCCTATCTTCTGTGCTATCTCAGTGGCGGTGCACCCACTCTGCTCTTTCTGAACTCTCCCATCTAAAGCCATGGTCCGGCTGGCCCGCTGAAGCTTCGGCACCGGCAATCCACAGGGAGCCGTCAACGCCAATTCATCAAGAGGCAACCCACCTGAACAGACACTGCACTGCTGCCGAGTCACTTCAGTGGTGTTCAGACGCACGCAATCAGTGGCACCTGTTCTGATACAATATATATGCAGAACATCACTTACTAAGCCCCCTACTGACGACAATAATTGCTTAGTCACCGAGCTGGCGTGGGTGAGCTTTCCACTCCAGAGGGCGCCACCACGTCCGTCCAATGACAGTCTCCATGACGGTGCCCGATGCCAGTGACCCCGTCAAAATCAAACCAAGGCTATAGACGTGGAGAGGACATTGAAACAGAGGTCACCACCAGAGCTGGGCATGAATAGCCACAGAATTTGAGACATTTTTATGCTGATTGATGAATGAGGTTGATGAAGATGACCTGAGACTGCATGACAGGGCTGTACTCTACGCTTCCTTTCATAATATATTCCAGCATCAACCAGGCCCGAGAGAAACAGACACCTGCAGTGTTGGTCAGAAAATTTGAGCAACACTCTCAAAGACGCATCCATGAAGTGGACGAAACTGGACTGTGTGGTCCCAGTCTTCCCGACTGAACCCGTAGTAACTCAACTCTGGGTAGGAGCCGGTCGGGGCAGAAAAAAAATCCCACATGGTTCTGATGGGAACTGAACCCTCGACCTCCTAGCTAGGAGTCCACGACGCCAACCACTTCGCCACGGCGGGCTGGTGTCTCATGATAATTTGGGTATGGAAAGGACGAGAAAATCGCAATCATGTTTTCCTGGAGTGCAGGTGGGAGACAGAAGAGAAAGGCTGATAGAGAACAAGACAGCAGAATGACATTTCGTCAAATCATTTCAGTATTTGTCTGTGGAGCCGATGGCTGTGAGCGCGAACCATTCGTAGGGTTGGATCGTTATAAAACCTGAAAACTCTCTCTGTCCACTAAGCAGTAAAGACGTACCTGATTCAGTTGACAGAAGGTTAAAGGTAGTGAAAACTTTCTCTGTCCACCAAACAGTGAAGACGTACCTGATTCAGTTGACGGAAGGTTAAAGGTAGTGAAAACTCTCTCTGTCCACCAAACATGAAGACGTACCTGATTCAGTCCACGGAAGGTTAAAGGTAGTGAAAACTCTCTCTGTCCACCAAACAGTGTAAGACGTACC
>JADBJO010007333.1:40000-52500 GCA_016801955.1 Conus betulinus | reverse complement strand
TTTCTAAACCTGCTTGACAAACATGATACCTGCACAGAGGTGGTTTACTCAAAGTTATTATTGTCCGTTTCCACTCGAAATCCAACGAGCAGCTGGTATTTGATACTCCCCTGGGGTCGCATGGTAAACACTGCTTAAAATTTGTAATACTTCCCATGAGAGCGCTGTCAAAAAAACGCATTAGCAAATGAGACGGGGAGTGGGTGGGAAAGTGAAGGGGATGGGGAGGAGGAGGCTGCTAAACTAAGCTTTTATCCACTTCTTTCTGTCCTTGTTTTTGCACCCAGCCCCTCTCACCCACAGCCAAAACCGGTCTGTCCCGCCAGGCGAAGATTTATTTGTTCTCGCACTTGACACTTGACTTGAGTCTCTGTCGCCCTCTTTCACCCACCTCTCTACCTCGATCTTTTCAGAGAGAGAGAGAGAGAGAGAGAGAGAGAGAGAGAGACAGAGAGAGAGAGAGAGAGAGAGAGAGAGAGGGGGTGTGTGAAGAGGCACCCCCACCCCCACCCTCCTCCCCTTCACGTATCCAGTTGTCATGCCGCTTCTCCTGTTTTCATCGCCATTGTCAGGTTTTAACGTTGTTGCTCAGTTCACGACCACTGTCCCTGTGCCTGTCTACCTAGGCTTCAAAGTATTTTCGTTGCGATTTCTGTGCTTAGTTGTTGAGTTTTCTTTCTGTGTTTGTCAAAATCTTTTCACTAAAGGTGATGTTAAAGTCAGCAGGCCGACAACTTATATCGTTTTCAAAAACGTGTTTGTTTTGAATATCTCTGTCTGCCTGTCTGTCCGTCTGTCTGTCTCTCTGTGTTTGTCTGTCTGTCTTCGTCTGTCTATCTCTGTCGCTATCTCTCTCTCTCTCTGTCTCTCTCTGTCTCTTTTTCTCTGTCTCTGTCTCAGTCTTTGCCTCTCTGTCTCTCTCTGTGTCTCTGTTTCTGTCTCCGTCAGTCTGTCTGCCTGTCTGTCTGTCTGTCTGTCCGTCCGTCCGTCCGTCCATCCGTCCGTCCGTCTGTCTGTCTGTCTGTCTGTCTGTCTCTCTCTCTCTCTCTCTCTCTCTCTCTCTCTCTCTCTCCTCACCTATATTATGATCTACACCCCTCTTTCTTTCATCCACTTCAGGCCTGGGAGACCAAATAAAACACACAGCTGCTCCGAACGATCCACGATTTCCCCACGGCCTGGGTGAAGCTCCGCCACCACCGAGCACCTGCTCTCCCGAGCACTGACCGACGCAGGGCGGACACTACGTCCTCCGGCTGATGGACATGGCGTCACAGCGTCTCTACCAACAAGGATCTCACCAGGTGTCTGTTCCATGCGGTCGATCTGTTGACTGCTAGGAAGTTGTAGGGACCCGATCGCTGTGTTTTCATGCATACGGGAGCGTGTCTCTCTCTCTCTCTCTCTCTCTCTCTCTCTCTGTCTGTGTGCGTGCATGCGCCTGCGTGCACGTGTGCTCGTTTACCAGTATGTCACTATTTCTTCCGATCATGTTTCCTCTTTCCTCCTCCCCCCCCCCCCCCCCCTCCCCTTCACCACCCCACTTTCACGTTTCCTCCTCTTTCTCTCTTAATTAGTCTGAACGCGCGCGCGCGCGCGCGCACACACACACACACGCACGCACGCACGCACGCACGCACGCACACACACACACACACACACACACACACACACATACACGCGCGAGCGCTCGCACACACAGAGGTCAGTTTAACTGTGTTACATTTTCAGATGGTCTGGCAAGTTTTTCTTCTTTTTTTTTTTTTAAACTTCAGGCTTACCTTGTAACACTTTTTGGCTTGACAACACATCAACTCACACTAGTATGAGCTGGGAGTCGATCCTCTCTAGAACATGCATTTTCAGCTGGAGCTGATCAGAATTCGAAGTGATGAAATAATCAACAACACGATTGTCTATGCTGGAATTCAATGTGTAGCAGATGGTGTTATCACCTGTGCAGGTGCCATTGACAAATAAGTTTAATAAGTCCAGTGCTTGGCTAAGACAGCTGTTGACCAAACTCGCTTTCTTCCTGATCCTTTTCATGTCTTAAATCATCTAAATGCATGTCATCCTTACAGTGCTGTGAGTATCTTTCGTTTCGTAGCAGGCTGATTATTAAAAATCCTGGTATTGAGGTTACCTCATACAAAACAAAATAAAACAAAACAAAACAAAAAGGCCGCCATTTTTTTCTCAACTATTCGCAGTAAGGAATCTCCTCAGCATTTCTCTAGCACTATCAAATTATCCGTTTGTCTAGAAAGGTGAGTTCATTGGAGGTAAATATGTACAAAAAACGATAATATTGCCAGTTCCAAAAAAGCTTCTCTGAACTGTCACCAATGATCATTTTATCACACAATTCTAGTCAATTCCTTCCACAAATCCTGCCATCACATTTCTATGACACCACCTCTGGGACGATGCCAGAGTTTCAAACTTGGCTGTGGAGGCCACACATCCATGACACTAAGCAGGCCCCTCCTCTTATTCAGCATCTCTGCCATCATGCCATCAGCTCCATCTTCTACAGGCGCATGGTCTGATTCGATGCGTTCACTGACAAAGAGAACGCATGAAGAGCATATGTGAGCAGAACAGTCAGTGGAAGCTATGTAATAGTCATGTACACTATTTCCATTCTCGGATATGTATTGGAAGTGTTTGTGGAGGTCGCCACAACATACACCATTCAGTATACACAGATCCAATGCCACATGCATATCTAGCAGTAATTTGCCACACTTAATAATTTTGCCACACTTGTTCCAAGTCTTATCTCTGGAGCGTACGTTTGTGTTATTTGGACCATCATCCTACGCAATGTAAGAACTGTTTTCATCAGAACACAACTGCTGGGAGAAGTCAGCAGTTCTGCTTTTAAATCTCCAGCTGATAGTATAGATGCATCATGCATAGTAAGCAATGCATATGCATGACAGCCCTCAGGATCATGTGTGCACTGTCAACATAAAAAAAAGAATAATATGGTGAATTTTCTGGTTGCAGATAATGCACATACGTAGATAACATCTTTTGACAAGCCGAACGGACTTATGCAAATAAAGAACTGAATGATGTTATTGCCATCAGTATGCGTCTCTTGTACATACGACAACAATTCGTTCTTTAGCAAACATAATTCCACCTGAACATATTCCTTGTTTTGTTATTACATGAGGAACCCAAAAACCGTAGATTGAAAACTTTCAGCAAATGTGCTCGAATGACGCTACATTGCTAAACGAAATTCTTGTCATCATTGACACCAAGCCACTCACGTTCCAGTGTAAGACAGGTACACAGTTTTTATTCATTGACGAGCAGCTCCTTTTCTATTGCTCTTTGTACATGTCATCACTAATCTTTCTATTGCTCTTTGTTCATGTCATCACTAATCTTTCTATTGCTCTTTGTTCATGTCGGCACTCATCTTTCTATTGCTCTTTGTTCATGCCATCACACATCTTTCTATTGCTCTTTGTTCATGCCATCACTTATCTTTCTATTGCTCTTTGTTCATGTCGGCACTAATCTTTCTATTGCTCTTTGTTCATGTCGGCACTAATCTTTCTATTGCTCTTTGTTCATGTCGGCACTAATCTCTCTATTGCTCTTTGTTCATGTCGGCACGAATCTTTCTATTGCTTTTTGTTCATGTCATCACTAATCTCTCTATTGCTCTTTGTTCATGTCATCACTAATCTCTCTATTGCTCTTTGTTCGTGTCATCACAAATCTTTCCGTGATGAAGCTGGATGTGCCTATCTTCATCTTCACCCATTTTATTGCTTGCTGAGTATAAAACATGGTGTGTAAGTTCTGTTTAGAAAGAGTGGGGGTTAGTTGCCGCCGAGGACATTGACGAACAAAGTACAGGACAAGACACGATGCATTTCGACCTCTTGGGTCTTCTTCAAGTGAAAACAAAATACATCACATTTAACATTTTAGGACAGTGCAAACAAAGAACGAAGAGCGACTTATCTGATGTCCATGTGGTATGCTGTGAAGAATGGCCGACCGAAGGACTTCACTTTCATTCATGCATGTTTTGAATCTTGTCAATGAGTAGTACAGGTGCGGCTGTGTCGCCCGCCTCATCCGGAGCTGCACGTGACGTTTTAACATTGTGTTCATGAGCAGGCGGTGATCGTGTTCCCTTTGCAACCAGGTCAGTTTGACGGACAGTTCTTTCACTTCTTTTACAGCCAAAATCTTGCCTCACAGTGCTGGCCATTTCACTTGTCATTTTAACAAGATGACCGGCCTGGTCTGCACAAACTTGGGGCCGTCATTGATTAGATGGGCACTTTTTTGTGTTCGTTTGGCCATCTTTTAGGTGAGGAATGAATCCCCCCCCCCCCTCCAAATTTCCCTAACACGTTGTGAAGCATCCATCCCTATGACTACTTCGGTGCCTCGTAATTCTATCCTGTTGTTCATAAGTTTTCCTTTATGTTTATGAAAGGTACAACATTCAATGGTGGGAGAGACTGCCTTTCTATTCAGTCTATGTAGTCTGTCAAATGGTATGTCATCAGTCAGATCCAGTTTGTCCGTTATGAGAAGCTGTGTTATATCCTCACACTCCTGTCTAGTTAATCCTATTTTCGAGGAATACCGTGAAGAATAACCTTTTTTTTTTTTTTTTTTTTGAACGCGAGATCATCTGCGCTTTGTTCTGATTTCATCTCACTGGCAGTCAGTCGGTTGGTCGAGCTTCTCATTCTCACATTGAAGATCTGCAATCTCCCACCGCTTTACAGAAGGAACATCATCATGTAAATCATTCAGGGTCTCTTTCATCTCTCTCATGTTGGCTTTCATACTATCGAACTTGCAGTTCAGCATCTCAAGTCTTGACACGACATTGCCACAGAAGGTTCCACAGGCGTTGGGGACAGTGAGGGGGACCAGCCGCAGGCAAAGAACCGCTGGCTAGCACTCTTTTTAGTCTTGTCTGCTGGAGACTCTCTTCCTTGCTGCCTGCTTTGGGTTCTGGGGTTCAGTTCAATGTCCCCACAACGCTGGAGTCGAAGTCCATGGAACAGAAACGTCAGGATCAAACCTAGTATGACACCCATCCTGCCATCTTCAGTGGTAGTGTCCGACAAAACATGAAGGCATTCTGTACAGATCGACCGCAAATAAAAACAACAAAAGTAAACGCAAAGACGCCACAAACCGAGCACAAAGGTAGCAGCACCGCTGGCATCTTGACCACCGTATCAAACAGATAGAAGTACTACCCAAGGCCTTGAACTGGAAAACATCAACGTTAATATCACAGCAACTGATGGACACTGTTGACGCTTTGCAAGCCGAAGTCAAGCCCCCCCCCCCCCTCCCCGCTTCCTCCCCCTTCTGAGAGAGAGAGAGAGAGAGAGAGAGAGAGAGAGGGAGGGTGTATGAATCGTATTCATGTCCTGTCTGCCCCTCAATGTTCTCATCACACCCAGTCCTCCACCCCACCCCACCCCCCACCCCCTTCTCTGGCCGGCCCTGATGTCATCCTTTTTACCACCCACTGCCCACCAGTTCTCCCCAGGCCATCGTGTGCCCAGACTCCCTGTCAACTCACCGGCCTATATTGTGACACGCTCTTTGTGTCATTCACCCCCTCTCCCTCGCTGACACCTCCCTTTTCCCCTTCCCCAGCCCTCCAGAAAGAGAGGGTCGGAATCTGTGTGTGTGTGTGTGTGTGTGTGTGTGTGTGTTATTAGGCGAATGTGTGTGTGTGTGTGTGTGTGTGTGTGTGTTATATAGGCGAATGTGTGTGTGTGTGTGTGTGTGTGTGTGTGTGTGTGTGATATTAGGAGTGGAGCTAAGCTTTTCACAAGCGCCTTGGGTAGGGCGGAATTTGGGTGACGTGACAGAACTTCACGCCAACGAAGCCACATGAAAGGCGTCACTCCACGAATACTGCGCACTGGGATTCTATCTTCTTATGAACACAGTCACAGTGACAGGCCAGATCGATATTCTAGGATCCTAACCCTCAGTCACCATCCTGTCTTTAACGTGGGTAAGTGAGATTTAAAACAAAAACATACTGGTGGAACTTACCTCTCTCTTTTGACTGACTGTGTTGGTGAATTCAGATCTTCACTGGTGTTGACAGTCACCTGCACCGTTGGATCTTTCTGTTGTCTTCGGACCCTCAATAGTGCTGTCAGTCACCTGCACCGTTGGATCTTTCTGTTGTCTTCGGACCCTCAATAGTGCTGTCAGTCACCTGCACCATTGGATCTTTCTGTTGTCTTTGGACCCTCAATAGTGCTGTGTCAGTCACCTGCACCATTGGATCTTTCTGTTGTCTTCGGACCCTCAATAGTGCTGTCAGTCACACGCACCGTTGGATCTTTCTGTTGTCTGTAGACCCTCAATAGTGTTGTCAGTCACCTGCACTATTGGATCTTTCTGTTGTCTTCGGACCCACAGTAGTATTGTCAGTCAACTTCGTTGTTGGTTATTCTGGTTTCTTTTATGTATTCACTGATCTCGTCTATCACCTCTGTCATAAGCTTGTTCTCTGTTGTCTTCAGATCGTCACTGGTGCTCTCAGTTACCTCTGTTACTGAGTTGTCCTCTTGTCTTCAGATCGTCACTGGTGCTGTCAATGATCTCTGTTATTGAGTTGTTCTGTTGTCTTCAGATTGTCACTGGATCACCTCTATTATTGAGCTGTTCTGTTGTCCTCAGATCGTCACTGGTGCTGTCAATGATCTCTGTTATTGAGTTGTTCTGTTGTCTTCAGATCGTCACTGGATCACCTCTGTTATTGAGTTGTTCTGTTGTCTTCAGATCGTCACTGGATCACTCTCTGTTATTGAGTTGTTCTGTTGTCTTCAGATCGTCACTGGATCACCTCTGTTATTGAGTTTGTTCTGTTGTCTTCAGATCGTCACTGGATCACCTCTGTTACTGAGTTGTTCTGCTGTCTTCAGATCGGCGATGGTGTTGTTAGTCTCCTCTGGTCCTTGGGTTGATATGTTGTTGTAAGATCTTCACTGGTCTTGTCGATCATCTCTAGCGTTGGGGTCATTGTGTTATCTATTGAACTGCACTGGTGCTTTCAGTCACCGCAATCCCTGAACTGCTGAAGTCTCCAGATCTTCAATAGTGCCGTCTGTCTTCTGAAAAAAAAGATCTACAAACAAGTTGAGGCTAGAAGGTTCCTATAATGATATAACTATCTTTTATCTATTTGTGTCTGTCTGTCTCTGTCTCTGTCTGTCTGTCTGTCTGTCTGTCTGTCTCTCTCTCTCTCTCTCTCTCTCTCTCTCTCTCTCTCTCTCTTTTCGCTGCAATTTTATTCTTGAACTGAATCTTCAGGTACTTTAGTTTTGTCTAAAGAGAGTAGTTACTGACATCTGCACAGGACCTGGTAAAAAAAAATCAGAATGGAGCACCACTGCCACTACATCGATATACAAAGAGGCAACAGAGACAAATGTTTAATGCCTCCACTATGGGAACGAGTCATTTTAAGCCATCGTGCAGCGAGCGCAAAAATGAAAACAAGAAATCTGGATTGATCAGCTAAAGCCACTGTTTCATAACAAATCATACAAGCAGCATGACATTCTTTCTTTCTGCTTGAAAATTGGCGCAAAAACGAAAATCAATATTTGGGATTTGTCAATCATTTCAAAACGTTACTTCGTTATAAGATCATAAAAAAAAACCCCCACTAAATATGTCCTTGGTAGATTATGTCCGAAGACGTATAATTTGCATGATCTGATATTGTTCACAAAAGATTTTGGAAAATCTTTTCTGATTCAGTTGCAACGAAACAATATCAGTTATTTCTCCCGTCTTTTCTGAGGACTCATAAAAAATAAAAAATAAAAAAAAAAAAACGGTTTCAAGGAACAGGTGTCACATTGATATTCAAAACTTCAGTCTTATTCAAAGCGTTCTTTTTAACTACAGTCTTGGTTCGAAAGTTGAGAGGGTTACTATGTCTGTCTGTCTGTCTGTCTGTCTGTCTGTCTCTCTCTCTCTCTCTCTCTCTCTCTCTCTCTCTCTCTCTCTCTTATCATACATCTCGGCATGACACCTGGTTGACTTGTTCTGCGAGGAACTGACAGTGGCGTTCGACGTCATCAGAGCAAAGCGGAAATATATTTGCTCCTATGTAACAATTGCCAGAACATTGTATTTGAATGTTTTGTTAATGACTCATGCTCGTCAGTGCTTCGCTCCTTTCGTTTAAAATGAGTCTTTTTTGTGTAGATATCATCCTTTTCTGTTGCTGTTTAACGTCCCTTCTCATTTTGTGTTTTACTTGCTGTTTTTTCTCTCCCTTGATTACATCTTCTCTCTCTCTCTCTCTCTCGCTCTCTCTCTCTCTCTCTCTCTCTATCATATTGCTTCTGACATCTCGGCATTAGACATCACTAAAGTTAGGAAATCCTGTTCTGAAAGGTTACAGTCAGACACTGAACGGTGAAAAATACGTCACTCAAGCAAATATAAAAACATCCCTAACACGTTTCTCTCCTCTGGGGAAATCTTATAGTCATTCAACATTATCCGTTCTCATTAAAAAAAATTTTCCTTGCGGGAATTTTAACAATAATAAATTCGACGTAAAAGCGGAAATATTTTTATTTGCTCCTATGTAACATTGCCAGAACATTGTATTTTGATGTTTTGTTAATGACTCATGCTCGTCAGTGCTTCGCTCCTTTCGTTTAAAAATTGAGTCTTTTTTGTGTAGAATATCATCCTTTTCTGTTGCTGTTTACGTCCCTTCTCATTTTGTGTTTTACTTGCTGTTTTTTCTTGTTGGTTGTATCAGGTCAGAATGTGGTAACCCTTGATTTACATCTCTCTCTCTCTCTCTCTCTCTCTCTCTCTCTCTCTCTCTCTCTCTCTCTCTCTCTCTCTCCCCTCATATTTTCTTCTGAAATATCCAAGTCACAAAAAAATTAGAGAAAAATACATTCATAAACACTATAAAGATAGCTTTCCTGTACAGCTGAAGGCTTACAGTCAGACACTGAACGGTGAAAATTCGCGTCCCCCACCAAATATCCCCCACCATCCCGACACACGTCCCGCCTCCATTCCTCTGCCCGAGTTACACGATTCCCGACGCTCCTTACCCCAGACTTCTCGTCCCTTATCCGTTCTCTATGCAGCCCCATTTTCCCTTGGGTTCAACAACTCTACCTGTCAATCCTCTGACACAGGAGAGTCGTGCTGCCATCCGAAACTGGCCTCCATTTCACCCTCTGGGTTATTGTGCACAGCAGTTGATGACATTGGCATCACAGTTAGTGACGCAACGTGACCAACAGAAGACTGCTGCCAACTGGTTGGATGGATGATAATGATTTGATGTATTGTATGATGCTTTGTCTTTGGTATTTATTTATGTGCAAAAGATCATTTCTTTTTATATAGTGATATCAATCGGTACATTTCTCCCCATTCATTCTAGTCAAAATGTTAGCGTTTACGTCGTCATATGATTAAATATGTAACTGTTGAATTATTGTAATAATCTTTCCTATTTTCGGCCGTATGACTACTCAGACTTCGGACATTTGAAATGGACTGTTGTAGAAGGACGTTGATCATTTGAACACTTACACTTCTTGCGTCTTCTTGAGGCATAGGTGTTTTGTGTTTGTGCTCTTACCATTTGTTTTGGCCATTTCCTCAGATCTGTCACTTGTATATATCTAAAATTCAGCTTATACGTACTTAGTGCTCGGTTACCTATTTGAGATTATTGCTCATTGAATTTGTTTTTGTTACACGTTGCAGAGCTGTGCATTTTTGTGTGTTTGTTTGCTTTTTTTTCACTTGTAATATTCTAATTGGCCTGCTATCCTGCAAACTGATTTTGCTTTACATTGTACACACACTGAAGGTAAGGTGTTTTGTGTTTTTTCCTTGTAAAATAATGGAAATAATCCTAATACCGAGAGTAGTAATGAAAAGATAACGAACTCAGAATTCAAAATTGACCATCTAAATGTATGCCATGTGTTAAACAAATCATGTGATTTACCTTCCATTTTATCTAATGCTAACAATTGTTTTCATTGTTTTTGTTTTTTCTGATTCTCGGTTATCAAATTTAGTCTCAGATAATTTGGGTAATGATTCCAGGTTACAGTTTTATTAGGAAAGACTCTAGATCTAAGCTAGAAACAGGTCTTCTGGAATATGCACATCACTCAATGAACTATAAACAGATCCATCATTTTGATAAACATAACATTGAATGCATTTGGATAGAGTTTCGTTTAAAAGGGACTAAACCGATATTAGTAGGCTTTTTATATAGAAACCCTGATGAACATGTGGAATGGTATGATAGATTTGAAGCAATGATGGAAGATGTCTCAGACTATTCCACAGATGTTGTACTGCTTGGTGACTTAAATATTGATTTGCTTAAACCTCATGACAGATGGAAACGAATTTTTTTTGAATCATATAACCTAGCACAATTGATAGACACGCCAGCAAGAATAACGTTACAGTCTGAAACGCTCATTGATCATATGTATGTAAACAATCCAACAAACATTACAGAAAC
This sequence comes from Conus betulinus, assembly GCA_016801955.1. Lineage (NCBI taxonomy): Eukaryota > Metazoa > Mollusca > Gastropoda > Neogastropoda > Conidae > Conus > Conus betulinus. The sequence continues at coordinate 41,927 of JADBJO010007333.1, read as the reverse complement.
TTCCGTACCAGTTATGGTCTCAGTGATCATTTTCCTGTATACTTAACTTGGTGCAAAAAGGCGTACAAATTCCAAGGTGTAGCCACAAATGCATATCTTTCCGTAGTATTAATCCTTTAATTCTGACGATTTTCTTCATGATTTATGTATAGCAGACTTTTCCAATGTTTTTCAGTAGACTGATCCAGACAAAGCTCTCGAAGCTTGGTATAACATATTTGTGCTTATTTACGACAAGCATGTCCCAACTAAGATCAAACGTGTCAAACCTGATGGAAAACCACCGTGGTTAAATGATGAAAATAATGCTGCTATTAAAATTCGTGAAAACTTGTTAGAGTCAACAGGGAAAAGATGCAAAGTTTATCAAAGTTACAGCTATAAAAAGGTCCGCTCGTAAAAAAAAAAAACATTTTAGCGATCTTATTTCATCGAAAAAAGATTCAAAATCGATCTGGAAAGCCATGAATCAATTATCTGGTAAATCGTCAAAACAAGCGGCTCCATTATCTTTAATTCTCTCTGAAAATGATCTCAATAAATACTTTTCTACCATAGTCGAAAAGACTATTAAAACTGATTGTACTAAACATAATGAACTGTTGTTATTAAGAGAATTTTGTGATACTCAACAAAATAGGATCCAAACTTGACTTTCAGTTTATCAGTGTACACGAGGTATGTAGAGAATTTAATTCATTGAAGGAATCTAAAAGCCAGGGATTGTATAATATAGATAGCAACATTTTGAAAATTTTCGCTCCTATTATCTCTGATAGCCTTACTTATTCTATAACTTTGTATTCAGAAATGCTATGATCCACAGTATTTTAAAGAAGCTAAAGCTTTGCCATTTTTAAAATCTGGCGACCCACAGGACCCTTCGAACTACAGACCGATTTCCATTCTGTCTGATTTGTCAAAACCTTTAGAAAAGCACCTTAAGCAAAACCTCCAAAGGCACTTCGTTACACATAAATTATTTCATTCAAATCAAAGTGGTTTTAGAGAACATCATTCCTGTCAGGCAGTTCTTACCAATCTAGTAGAACAGTGGCATTTAAATATCAGTAATGATCTTCTCACAGGAACTATATTTGTGGACTTTGCTAAAGCCTTCAATTTTATTAACCATGATCTCCTCTTGAAAAAACATACTTTGTATGGTTTAACTCCAAAATCTGTCAATCTTCTCTCATCTTTTCTATCAAACAGAAGGCAAATAAGTGTTCAAGAGATGATATCATCCACTTTCATGCCAGTTAATTTCGGTGTGCCTCAGGGTTCGGTCTTAAGACCAATGTTATTTACAATTTACATAAACGATCTCCCTCTTTACATTTCCTCTTCTTGTGAGCTTTTCGTTGGCGACACCAACCTACACAATAAAGGAAAAACAGCAGATGTAGTGTGCGCTGACTTACTCATATGGCACTTCGTCCTCAAAAATCTAAATTCATGTTGATATCAACAAGACAAAAGCGACAAAATATCAAAGGTGATTTAAAGGAATTAAAGATATGTGATAAAGTATTAGATGAAGTAAGTTCTCACAAACTACTTGGTCTTATCATCAACAATAATTTATCGTGGTCAAATCAGCTTTCGACTTTATCCCCAAAAATATCGAAAAAAAGTTTTCAGCTTAATAGAATCAAACTTTTTTTTTTATCAACACACTCGGTTTTCATGCTTATATTCAAAGTGATGTGGATTATGCTTCAACCTGTCGGGATTTAGCCAGTAAAGCCTCCTTAAGTTATCTTGAAAGTCTCCACAGACGCTCTCCCAAACTTATACTCATAAATTTTCCTCTCTGGAATTAAGTGATGATAAACAACTAAACATCTTGCCTTTTGAATTTAAATGTATCTTCAATAAAGCCGTCTTCATGTTTAAGATTATGAATAACCTTGCACCATTCTAT
>JADBJO010007333.1:0-30000 GCA_016801955.1 Conus betulinus | reverse complement strand
AAATATTAATCTGAAAAAAACGATTTGTCTATGTCTGTGTCTCTGTCTGTCTGTCTGTCTGTCTCTCTCTGGCTCTCTCTGACCCCCTTGCTTACAGATGTGTCAGTAACGACATAACACACTTCCGTCATGCTGCATACAAACTGCCATTCACAGTTACACCTCCCTGTCCCCCTTCTTCGCCTCCCCTCCCTGACAAAAGCTAGCCAGCACAATCATCGGAATTTTCAAGTGACGTGTTTCTCTGTAAACAACTGCAAAGAATAAAATCTGGAAAAAAGGACAATATACCCAACTGAAAAATATCAAAGGCTTCTGTTGTTTCAGGTTAGTGAACAAGTTGAAAAAAATATTCTACAATGCAGAGTAGACAAGGCGTTTCTTTCATAGAGGTTTTTCATTCACTTTGCTTTGCTTTGCTTGAAAACATCCTTCCACCAAAAACATGTTTTTCAGACAGACCTGACATTACGTTTCAATCTGTAACGTAAATAATTACTTTCCAGTGAGACATGATTGATAATATATTTTCAAAAAGAATTATTAGTAAGTCCACCAAACAACAGCGCAAAACAAATGACAAGACAAAGCACGACGCGTTTCGACCTGTTTTGGTCTTCTTCAATCAAGATAAACAACATATCGGTCAATAAAAACGAAGTATGAGCAATCATTTATGTTCATAAATTCAGCACAAGATGAATCAACGCCCATCTTGCACCGAATTTAGAAGATGAATATTTGCTCGTTTTTGTGTGTGTGTTCATTGTCCTGAATGCTGTCTGTAGAAGACCTAAAAGGTCAAAATGGGTCGCATTTTGTCTTTTGACTTGTTTGCCCCTGTTGTTTGGGCAGATTACAAATAGTTCTTTGCAAAATTTGTTTCAATTTCCACCTGCAGTCACCATAATTGATAACGTTACAAGACCAAAGGCCTTAACAAAACCAATGTGCGTTGTAGTATACTGGCTATGGCTTGTAGAAATAATGATACCCTTACTTTTATGTGTTGATTTCCTTGAATGTGTCAACAGAAGGCGTGTAAGGGGTCAATGCTGCACTGTGTGATGTATCTGTGCACAGGTATCAAGGTGGGTGAGAAGTGCCCAGAACCAGTGAAGGAGTTCTGTGTTCCCTGAGGCGGTCTGCAGCACTGATGGAATTTGCAGTAAGCTCTCTCCTCCTCTACCTCATCCCCCTCTCCCTGTCTCTCTCTCTCTCTCCTCTCTCTCTCTCTCTCTCTCTCTCTCTCTCTCTCTCTCATCATTGGGCTGTCTTTGCTTATAGAAATATTCCTTTCCAATGTCATTCCAGAAAGCAAAGACAGTGCCTGTTCCTAAAACAACACTCATGGAAATTAACAACCAACTATAAACCCATACCCTTATGTCAATCTAATCTAAACCTGTCGAAAAACATGCACACAAACATTTTTCGAGTCACGTGGAAATAACCTCATCCACCCTCTATAGTCTGGTTTTCAATCCGAAGAGGTAGGCTCGGAAGTCCAACGTTTATTTTTCATCCATTAAGGGCTTAGAAAGGGATAAGTTTGTGAATGAGTAGGAACTACCCCTGTATTAGCCAAGAAAGCTGGAAGGTCTTACTTCCAGCAGACATTCGCAGCTGCAGGTGAACCATAATGTTTGTTGTCATGAAGTGTTTGTTGTCATGTAAGGGCGTGATTTTGCAAATGGTCAAGAACAGAATATAGGTCGAAGTCAGTACACTCATGTCCAGGGAATGGAGATCGGCTATGGATTAAACAAATTTGGGAATGCCTTGGTGAGCAAAAACTGTGGTCAGTTTACAAGTACACGCTTGGAATATGTCGAAAGAATGATTTTAACCTCTGGATATCGGTTGTATCCATCAATGACTATCGCCACATAATCACCCAGTGTTAACAGACCTTTGAAGTCTGTTGTGATACTGTACCAAGGATCAAGGAGTCTGGAGTAGGAACAACGATTTCACATTTGATAGGACATGGATAGAACGCCTGACATGGAATGTGATTGTTGACTGAATTTTTCACAAGTTTGTGAATCCCAGGGAAGCACTCTTTCTCGTGTATACATATTTCTGTGATCTTCATAATCCCTTGTTGAGCCCTGATATGTCATGCCAGTGAAGCCCTTCAAGATGAAACCATTGTGCACAGGGAGTTTTTTTTCCCAATGAACAAAGTTGCTGACATTTTGCTCTGATCAGCGTCCACTACGTATGTCACAGATCACTTTCTGCAGCCTGGTAGCTCTCTGTGTCGCTGTCTCCACTTCTTCTAGTGTTAGGACATTGGGAATACCATTATATGCCACATGATTGATGTGTGTTTCTTCAGCATTCTTATGGAGGGGTCTGATTGATACCTGATGGCTGACGTAGACATCTGAAATCAAATCGTCACATCCAAGACTACATTCAGTGTAAACGCCATGTTTTGATGCATGAAGTCGCAGGTCTGTTACTGAAAACGAGACCAGGATGAGGCTTGCAGTCAGTGGTGATTGTGAATGAACCCTACAGATAGAAATGGCAATGTTCTAGACAAAAACTAACTTCAAGCATCTCTCTGTCAACGTGAAAGTATTTTTGCTGTGTGTTTGTGAGAGCACGTCTTGTACAGCAGATGAGTTCCTCTACTCTGAGTCCAAATGGCACCTAGTGCAACCAGACTAGCATCTACCGCAACTTTAGTGCGTTTGTTAGGATCAACGTAAATCATACATTAGCACGCTTGGCAGGATCAAAGTAAATCATTACATAATCATCAGTGAGTGTTTGTTTCAAACTGCTGCAACCTGTTCTTTATCTTTGGACCACAGCTTAGAAATGTCTTTCTTGTCAGTCTCAGAAGCAATTCTATCACTGTGGCGTATCCAGGAATGAACTATGAAACATACCGAGTCATTGTCACAGATCGCATTTGCAACACTCAATTGCACACACGGTATGCTCATTCCATACGCTCGCTTCTACTCCATTCATCCAAATGAAAGCTAGAGAAGCAAGAATTCACTTTTTCAGCCCCTTTACCAAAATTAGAAACACAGCAATACATACACAGATAGCATTTTGTTGCTTGTACGCATACTCAAAACGTTTAACTGGCTAGATTAGTAGCTGCATAACATCATAGAGGGGGCTCATTTTCCCTTCTTTTAAACACAAACCACATACATATATTACCCTTCTTGTTCTTCATGCAAATACTAAATTTCTCATCGTATCTGCTTCCAATTATGAAAAAGAAGTTGTCTTGAAAAAAGCTTTATTAGTATTAAAAAAATATTAGTAAAATAAAAATCTCCCAATGGATATTAAGTTTCCAGGAGGAAGGAACTTGTCACCAAGGGCTGGACGTTGAGGTTTTCTGAAACGGAAACCCCAAGTCCTAACGTTAGCTTTGGAACATGTAAGTTTGAACTCAGATTTTTTAACTCTACACAAACACGGTACATAAATATACTCATATATTTGTAATATTCTGTCTGTAGCACATGCCTATCTACAGCTGGGAATTCAAAATAAAATCTTTACAAAAGTATTAATCTGAAAAAACGATTTATATTTTTCTCAAATCAGTCACGTGTTTTCATAAATTGCTTGTCGTTACATAGTGTCGTTTATTTTTTTTTTTTCCTTATTAATCACATCAATTGTTTACATTTACTTATTCACAGCTTTTCTTTTTTCTTTATGTATTTATAGTTCCCCAACTGGCAGGTTTGGTCAAAAACATCTTTTCACCAAAAACGTCTTGAGACAAACTGATATTACGTTTTAATCTGTAATACAAGTCAGTACTTTCCAGTGAGTCACAGTTCATAATGCTGAGGGAGCTAAGTCACTATACAGGCTACATGTCTTGTATAGATGATGACACCTTTACTTTTATGTGATAATTTTCTTTTCATTTTCTTGAACGTGTAAACAGAAGGCGTGTCAGGGGTCAATGCTGCACACTGTGATGTGTCTGTGCACAGGAATCAAAGGGGGTGGAGGGTGCCCAGAAAAAATGAAGCAATGGTGCGTTCCTGAGGCGACCTGCAGCACTGACGAAATTTGCAGTGAGCTTTGTCATTCCCTCTTTCTCTCTCTCTCTCTCTCTCTCTCTCTCTCTCTCTCTCTCTCCTCTCTCTCTCTTTCCCATCCTTCCTCTCTCTGTCGCTATCTCTGTCTGTCTCTGTCTGTCTGTCTGTCTCTGTTTTGAACGGCTTCCTCCCTTCCCCTGTCTGAGTGGTTTAACCAGGGGAGAGGTTAAGCGACCTGTCTATGCATTCTTTACCTTCCCTTTTCATCCTCAAACCTTTTCCTCAGTGTGGCGTGTTGCTTGCCATGGCACGAGGAAGTAATGATACATGTATGTATTTCTAAGCATTTCTGACCACTGTATACCGTTCTGGTGCTAGCAGAAGGCGTGTGTAGGCGAGTGAGTTCCCTTTGGTGGAAAGAAAAGTTAGGGGAAACTAGCAGGCACGTCGAGACGAGCGACAATGCTGACACGTGGCCAGTGTGGAAATTACAGTGGGTGGAAAGAGGACACTACTCAGCGCACCTGTCCATTGTTCTCGCACCTTGTCTGGTCTCGTCTTGTCTCGTTTTTTTTGTCTTGCCTTGTATTTGTGGTACTCGTTCATATACCTCCCCCTTCCTTCCTCTCTCTCTGTCTTTGTCTTTGCCTGTATGTGTCTGTGTCTCTGTCTGTCTGTCTGTCTGTCTCTCTCTGGCTCTCTCTGACCCCCTTGCTTACAGATGTGTCAGTAACGACATAACACACTTCTTCCGTCATGCTGCATACAAACTGCCATTCACAGTTACACCTCCCTGTCCCCTTCTCTTCGCCTCCCCTCCCTGACAAAAGCTAGCCAGCACAATCATCGGAATTTTCATGTGACGTGTTTCTCTGTAAACACTTGCAAAGAATAAAATCTGGAAAAAAGGACAATATACCCAACTGAAAAATATCAAAGGCTTCTGTTGTTTCAGGTTAGTGAACAAGTTGAAAAAAATATTCTACAATGCAGAGTAGACAAGGCGTTTCTTTCATAGAGGTTTTCATTCACTTTGTTTTGCTTTGCTTGAAAACATCCTTCCACCAAAAACATGTTTTCAGACAGACCTGACATTACGTTTCAATCTGTAACGTAAATAATTACTTTCCAGTGAGACATGATTGATAATATATTTTCAAAAAGAATTATTAGTAAGTCCACCAAACAACAGCGCAAACAAATGAAAAGACAAAGCACGACGAGTTTCGACCTGTTAGGTCTTCTTCATGCAAGATAAACAACATATCGGTCAATGAAAACGAATAATGAGCAATCATTTATTATCCCAAATTCAGCACAAGATGAATCAACGCCCCATCTTGCACCGAATTTAAGAAGATGAATATTTGCTCGTTTTTTGTGTGTGTATTCATTGTCCTGAATGCTGTCTGTAGAAGACCTAAAAGGTCAAAATGGGTCGCATTTTGTCTTTTGATTTGTTTGCCCCTGTTGTTTGGCAGATAACTAATAATTCTTCGGAAAATTTGTTTCAATTTCCAACTGCATTCACCATAATTGAAAACATTACAAGGCCAAAGGCTTTAACAGAACCAATTCGTGCATTGTAGTATACTGGCTATGGCTTGTAGAAATAATGATACCCTTACTTTTATGTGTTGATTTCCTTGACTGTGTCAACAGAAGGCGTGTCAGGGGTCAATGCTGCACTGTGTGATGTATCTGTGCACAGGAATCAAGGCGGGTGAGAAGTGCTCAGAAGAATTGAGGATTTCTGCGTTCCTGAGTCGCTCTGCAGCACTGATGGAATTTGCAGTAAGCTCTTTCCTCCTCTATCTCATCTCCCTCTCCCTGTCTCTGATTTTGTTTCTGTCTCTGTCTCTGTCTCTTGTTGGCTGTCTTTGCTTACAGAAATATGCCTTTCCAATGTCATTCAAGAAAACAGAGACAGTACCTGTTCCTAAAACAACACTCATGGAAATAACAACCAACTATAAACCCACACCCTTATGTCAATCTAATCTGAACCTGTCGAAAAACATGCACACAAACAATTTTCGAGTTACGTGGAAGTAACCTCATCCACCTCTATAGTCTGGTTTTGAATCCGAAGAGGTAGGCGTGGAAGTCCAACGTTTTATTTTCATCCATTAAGGGCTTAGAAAGGGATGTTTGCGAATGAGTAGGAACTGCCCCTGTATTAGCGAAGAAAGCCGGAAGGTCTCACTTCCAGCGGACATTCGCAGCTGCAGGTGAACCATAATGTTTGTTGACATGAAGTGTTCTATTTCTCTGTTGGCGTTTGGACGTAAAGGCGTGATTTTGGCGATGGTCAAAACCAAAAGATAGGTTGAAATCAGTACACTCATGTCCAGGGAATGAAGATCTGCTATGGGTTTCACAAATTTGGGAATGACTTTGGTGAGCAAAACCTGTGTTCAGATTAAAAAGTACACATGTGGAATCTGTCAAAAGAATGATTTTAACCTCTGGATATTGGTTGTATTCATCACTTACTACCACCACATAACCACCAGGTGTTCACAGACATGTAAAGTCTGTTGTCACACTGTGCCAAGGTTCAGGGAGTCTGCAGTAGGAACAACGAGTTCACATTGAGTGGGACATGGATAGAACGCCTGACATGGAATGTGATTGTTTGACTGAACTTTTCACAAGTTTGTGAATCCCAGGGAAGCACTCTTTCTCGTGTATACATATTTCTGTGATCTTCATAAATCCCTTGTTGAGCCTGATATGTCATGTCAAGGAAGCCCTTCAAGATGAAACCATTGTGCACAGGGAGTTTTTCTTCCAATGAACAAAGTTGCTGACATTTTGCCCTGATCAGCGTCCACTACGTATGTCACAGATCACTTTCTCTGCAGCCTGGTAGCTCTCTGTTTTGCTATCTCCACTTCTAGAGTTATGACATTGGGAATGTCATTCGATGTCACATGATTGATGTGTGCTTCTTCAGCATTCTTATGGAGGGGTCTGATTGATAGCTGATGGCTGACGTAGACATCTGAAATCAAATCGTCATGTCCAAGACTACATTTCAGTGTAAACGCCATGTTTTGATGCATGTAGTCGCAGGTCTGTTACTGAAAACGAGACCAGGCAATGTTCTAGACACAAACTAACTTCAAGCATCTCTCTGTCAACGTTAAAGTATTTTTGCTTTGTGTTTGTGAGAGCACGTCTTGTACAGCAGATGAGTTCCTCTACTCTGAGTCCAAATGGCACCTAGTGCAACCAGACTAGCATCTACCGCAACTTTAGCGCGTTTGTTAGGATCAACGTAAATCATACATTAGCACACTTGTCAGGATCAAAGTAAATCATTACATAATCATCAGTGAGTGTGTTTGTTTCAAACTGCTGCAACCTGTTCTTTATCTTTGGACCACCGCTTAGAAATGTCTTTTTTCTTGTCAGTCTCAGAAGCAATTCTATCACTGTGGCGTATCCAGGAATGAACTATGAAACATACCGAGTCATTGTCACAGATCGCATTTGCAACACTCAATTGCACACACGGTATGCTCATTTCCATACGCTCGCTTCTACTCCATTCATCCAATTGAAAGCTAGGGAAGCAAGAATTCGCTTTTTCAGCCCCTTTATCAAAATTAGCAATACAGCAAAACATACACAGATAACTTTTCTTTTTTGCTTGTACACATACTCAAAACGTTTAATGACTAGATTAGTAGCTGCATAACACCATAGAGGGGGCTCGATTTGCTTTTCTTTTAAACACAAACCACATACATATTACACTTCTTGTTTTTCATGCACATACCACATTTCTCATCGTATCTGCTTCCAAATATGAAAAAGAAGTTGCCTGGAAAAAAGCTTTATTAGTAAAAAAAAAAATCTCCCAATGGATATTAAGTTACCAGGATGAAGGAACTTGTCACCAGCGTTGGACGTTGAGGTTTTCTGAAACAGAAAGCCCAAGTCCAAACGTTAGCTTTGGAACATGTAACTTTGAATTCAGATTTTTTTTTTTAACTCTACACAAACACGGTACACAAACATACTCATTTATTTGTAATATTCTGTCTCTAGCACATGTCTATCTACAGTTGGGGATTTGAAATGACATCTTTATATAAAAAATATTAATCTAAAAAAAAAACGATTTATATTTTTCTCAAAATCAATTACGTGTTTTCATAAATTGCTTGTCGTTACATAGTTTTTTTTTTTTCTTTATTAATCGCACCAATTGTTTACATTTACTTATTCACAGCTTTTCTTTTCTCTTTATGTATTTATCATTCCCCAGCTGGCAGGTTTAGTCGGAAACATCTTTTCACCAAAAAACGTTTTCAGACTGACCTGATATTAAATTTTAATCTGTAACACAAATCAGTACTTTTCAGTGAGTCACAGTTGATCATGGAGAGACCAAAGGTCCTGACTCGACCAGTACACTGGCTACATGTCATGTAAAGATAATGACACCTTTACTTCTATATGATCATTTTTCTTTTCATTTTCTCGAATGTGTCAACAAAAGGCGTGTCAGGGGTCAATGCTGCACACTGTGATGTGTCTGTGCACAGGAATCGAGTTGGGTGGAGGGTGCCCAGAACCAGTGAAGGATTTCTGCGTTCCTGGGACAGTCTGCAGCACTGCGGAAATTTGCAGTGAGCTTTGTCATTCCCTTCCGCTCTCTCTCTCTCTCTGTTTTCCTTCCCTCTCTCTCTCTCTCTCTCTCTGTCTCTGTCTGTCTGTCTCTCTCTCTCTCTCTGTCTCTCTCTCTCTCTCTCTCCTCTCTCCTCTCTCTCTCTCTCTCTCTCTCTCTCTCTCTCTCTCTCTCTGTGTCATGGACGGATTTCTCCCTTCCCCCTGTCTGAGTGGTTTAACCAGGGGAGGGGTCAAGCGACCAGTCCATGATTGCTTACCTTCCCCTTCCCATCCCCCAACCTTTCCTCAGTGTGGCGTGTTGCTCGGCACGAGGAAATTATAATACAAGTATGTATTTCCAAGCATTTACAACAACCGTATACCCTTCTGGTGATAGCAGAGGGTGTGTGTAGGCAATTTGCTGTTCACTAATAAGTTGTTCGTTGATCAGAGAGCATGGTCTCCACCATTGGAAACTGTCAGCGAACATTCCTCATCTTTGAGTCCTCTTTGTTGGGGTCCAGTTTGCAGAGGTCCAGGTTGTCCAGTCTTCACTGGCATGGGTCGACGGTCTTGCCTTTATTTTTTTCTTCTTTCCCTGTCACGCTCACCATCCTGTAGGTATGCACTGGAAAGTTTGTATTTATATGTTGACAGGGGAGTCGGTACGAGTCGGAATTCTCATTCATTTTTCATGGTAGCAGGTGAGAGGTTTTGCTTTTCGTCGTTTGGAACCAGTTGTTACTCGGACATTTGTTTCTCAGTCAGGTTTTTTTTTTTACCGGTGTAAAGGTGTTGATGTAGTAGTCGGAAAAAGTGCCGTTTTTCCCCATAAATGTTATGAAATAGCAAAAAGGTTGTTTCAGATTTCTTTTATTACCTGTAGTCCCACTTGGGGAAGTGTTCACTTTAAAGAGGACCGTCTGTCCTGTACTGGTTTGGTAACCCTGTTAATAATCCATATAGTAATCACTTACTTAAGTTATTACATGTGTGTAAAGTATGTCTAACCATTTGTGTCTCAATACTAATATTCGCTCGATATCATTTCTTAACAGAGTGGAGAATTTAATCCATAATGTATCAACTGTTTACGAGTGAGTTCCCTTTGATGGAAAAAAAAGGTTAAGGGAACCTAGCAGGCAAGTGGCGACGAACGATGATGCTGACACGTGGCCAGTGTGGAAATCACCGTTGGAGAGTAGTGGACACTCAGCACACTCGTCCATTGCACTCGCTCCTTGTCTGTCTCGTCTTGTCTCGTTTTGTCATATCTTGTATGTGTGGTACTCGTTCGTATATTATAGCGTGATTTAATCGTCTTAGAATGTCAGTAATGCAAGGTATTATAGTAAGGTTTACTTTTTTTTTTGACCTGATTTTACTTTGGGTGAAACGGAATATCTGATTATTGATGCATTGCCCTTATGGCCTGGAACGACTGTGGGGACATTTATAGAGCTATCATCAAAATATCATGGGAACGTCTGATTTCCCCATACAGTCCACTCCCACTCATGAACTGATGACTGGAAGTGACACCCCCCCCCCCCCTCCTCCACTATTGCCTCCTCATGACTCCCACTGACCATGAACAAACATGTGTGAACATGCACTAGCCACCGTGGCGAAGTGGTTAGCGTCACGGTCTCCTGGCTGGGAGGTCAGGTGTCAAATCCCATCAGAGTCATGTGGGTTTTTTCTGCCCTGACTGGCTCCTACCCAGAGTTGAATTTGCTGCAGTCGAGTATTGCTCAAATTTCCTGACCAACTCTGCAGGTGCCTGTATCTCTTGGGCCTGGTTGACGCTGGGATATATTATGAAAGAAAGCATAGAGAACAGCTCTGTTATGTAGTCTCAGACCGAAATGGAAATCCATAGCATCATTTAAATCATCGTCATTCTCATCAATCACCATAAAAAATGTGTCTCAAGTTGTGTGGCTCTTCATGCTCTGCTCTCATGGTGACCTCAGTTTCGATGTCCTCTCCACGTCTGTGGCTTGGTTTGGTTCCGTCAGGGTTACCAGTATTGGCGACTCCATAGGTTTGTCACTGGACGGACGTGGTGGCGCCCTCTGGAGTGAGAGCTCACTCATGCCAGCTCCACGACTAAGCATTATCGTCGTCAGTAGGGGGCTTAGTAGTTGGTGTCCTGCGTATGTTACATCAGAACAGGCGCCACTGAACACCACCGAAGTGACTCGGCAGCAGTGCAGTGTCTCCTCCGGTGGGTTGCCTCTTGACGACGTGACGTCGACTGCTCCCTGTGGATTGCCAGTGCTGGGGCTGTGGCGGGGCTGACTGGGCTGTGGCTGTGGGTGGTGTGTCGGAATGAACGAGGTGGGTGCACTGCCTCTGAGGTGCCGCTTAGGTTGGGACAGCAACCCCCCCCCCCCCCCCCCCCCCCCCCCCCAGTTAAAAAAAACATGTGTGAACACACCATTGATCTCTGGTACAGGGTGGGGTTTTCAGTGTTTTTTTCTGCCATGCATTCATTCTCCACGTTGAATCAGTAGACGCACCACTGTGCATCTTTAGGGATGTTCTAGACCTAGTTACATACGCCCACGAGGGAGCAGTCCACCAGTCTGTGAAGTATCGAATCCAGAGGGGGATTTCCGAGAAAAGGTCTTCTTGTGTCTGTGACTTCAGTGCTACAAAATACTTCTTCCTCTATGGCCAGCAATTGAGTGAACCCCGATATCAGTGTGGCTGCAGTGTGAGGTGTTGTAGTGGGGTTGGTCCCACCCCGTTTAGGAACACTCTGCCAGTGGGCAACAAACTGTCCCTTTTTTTTTAAAAACAGTATCCGTTTTTGTTAGGAAATAGGCCCCGTTGTTTGCTAGTCGTGTTTCTGGCTTCATTTCTTCTTTTGGGGGGACTAGTAATAGTGGGTCAGGCATTTTGGACTTAACAGGTATCTTTGGGGTGTTCTATGCTTATTATCGTTTTTTAATTTGTGTGTGTGTGTGTGTGTGTGTGTGTGTTTGTGTGTGTGTGTGTGTGTGTGTGTGTGTGTGTTCTTTTTTGGCCCTGTAGGGTAGTTAACTCTTCATAAGGGTACTCTCCTCTTCTATACCCTTCTTTTCTCTGTACACTCTGTCTATTCTCCCTGTTTTCTGATTGGCCCTGAGTTTCAATAGGTATGTGGTTGTGTATGTGTGTATGAAAGACTAAAGTGTTGTTTATGTCGTGTACTCTTGGCTCTTGTGCAGAGTGGTGAATGTGGACCTAACTCCCGACTCTGAGGTCCCTTATTGAATCCGACACACATACACTCTCTCTCTCTTTACCCACAAAAGCATGCCTTTCCAATTGTATTCAAGAAAACAAAGATCATTCTTGTTCCTAAAACAAAACTCATGGAAATCAACAACCATAAATCCCACATTCCGTATATCAATTTCATCTAAATCTGTCGAAAAACACGCACACAAAAATTTCTCATGTTACGTGGAAATCCACACTTTGCAGTCTGGTTTTAGACCAGGAGAGGTAGGCTTGGAAGTCCAGCGTTCAGCTTTTGTCCATGAAAGGCTTAAAAATGGGATGCGTTTGTGGATGAGTGAGAAGTGTCCCTGTATTGGTGGAGAAAGTTGGAAGGTCTGTTTGTGTGTATGCATGTGCGTGCCCGCGCGCGCGCGCGCGCGCGCGCGCGCGTGTGTGTGTGTGTGTGTGTGTGTGTGTGTGTGTGTGTGTGTGCTCTCCCCACATCGATTACAATTAATGCATTCTTTCTCTGTCTTACAGGGCTTCCATTAGGTGGTAAATGTTACAGTAGCTCAATATTCTACATGAGCAATGGAATATATGACCACAAGATAAAAACATGTTATACGTTATTGGTGTTAACTTTTCTCTCTTTGTATCGCGCGCGCGCACAAACACACACACACACACACACACACACACACACACACACACACACACACACACACACACTCACACACACACACACACAGAGAAACATACACAAATACACACACACACACAAAATACGCAAACACACACACACACATACACAAACACATACACCCCCAAAAACTCACGCATACTTGCGTGCGCGCACACACACACGCACACACACGCATGCAAACACGCACATAAGAATACACACATGTACATAAACACAAAAGAAAACAGATGCAAATTCAACAGTCATGTTAAGTGCGTCTGCGGTGAGGAAATAACACCTGTCCATGTTATATTCTGCACTGTTAGCATTTGAAATCATTTTTACCCACTTCGATTTGTGATTCAACGGTTTCAGATTCATCTTTCAAGAATATTTTATTGAACGATTGCTTATGCTAGATGTTGTTAAAGGCTTAAAACGGAGCCCAGTGGGCTCATTGATTTAATGTTTACAAATGTTTTGAGTATGTTATTGTTGTTAAGATTTCATTTTTGAAGGAAATGGTAGGGAGGTTCAGATATAGGAAGACGGGAGTTTTGTTGATTGTTGTTGATTTTTTTTTTTTTTTTTCGTCTAATATCACAGCATTGTGAAAAGACGTTAAAGAGAAGAACGAACAAAAGGAAAATACCCCCCTCTCTCTCTCTCTCTCTCTCTCTCTCTCTCTCTGACCCCCTTGCTTACAGATGTGTCAGTAACGACATAACACACTTCCGTCATGCTGCATACAAACTGCCATTCACAGTTACACCTCCCTGTCCCCTTCTTCGCCTCCCCTCCCTGACAAAAGCTAGCCAGCACAATCATCGGAATTTTCATGTAACATTTTTTTTTTTCTATAAACGAGTCGTAAAGAATAAAATCTGGAAAAAAAAGGACAATACCCAACTGTGAAATAACAAAGGCTGCTGTTGTTTCATGATAGTGAACAAGTTGTAAAAAAAAAATTCTACATTGGAGAGTGGAACAAGACGTTAAAGGTTTTCATCCACTTTGCTTTGCTTTGCTTGAAAACATCCTTCCACCAAAAACATGTTTTCAGACAGACCTGACATTACGTTTCAATCTGTAACGAAATTAGTCACTGTCCAGGGAAGCACGATGTATGATACATTAAAAAAAAAAGTAGAATTGTAAGTCATCCAAACAAGAGCACAAACAACGTACAAGACAAACACGACGCATTTGACCTCTTAGGTCTTCTTCAGCATGACAGTCAGCAGTCACCGTAACTGATAACGTTACAAGACCAAAGGCCTTACAAAAACCAATTCGTGCGTTGTAGTATACTGGCTACGTTTTGTACACATAACGATACTCTTACTTTTATGTGTTGATGATTTCCCTGAATGTGACAACAGAAGGCGTGTCAGGGGTCAATGCTGCACTGTGTGATGTATCTGTGCACAGGTATCAATGTGGGTGATGAGTGCTCAGAACCAGTGGAGCAGTTCTGCATTCCTGGGACAGTCTGCAGCACTGATGGAATTTGCAGTAAGCTCTCTCCTTCCCTACCTCATCTGCCTCTCCTTGTCTCTCTCTCTCTCTTTCTCTCTCTCTCTGGCTGTCTTTGCTCATAGAAATATGCCTTTCCAATGTCATTCAAGAAAGCAAAGACAGTACCTGTTCCTAAAACAACAATCATGGAAATAACAACCAACTATAAACTCCAAACCTTATATCAATGTAATCTTAGCCTGTCAAAAAACATGCACACAAACATTTTTCAAGTTACGTGGAAATAACCTCACCCTTCTTTTATAGTCTGGTTTTCAACACGAAGAGGTATGCTCGGAAGTCCAACATTCATTTTATGTTCCTGAATGGCTTAAACAAAGGGATACTGTTACGGATGGTGTAGTGCTTTTTGTATGACTGTCTGACTCTCAGTTTGAAAAGTGTGCATGCGTATAACTATTTTCCCCAACACACACCCACACCACATGAACATGGACAGCTAGACAACACACAAGGTATGCTTATTTCATTTATATGCTGCCTGAACCATCAAACCATAAACACACATCAATACAAATCGGTACAAAATCGATACAGGCTACCACCAGCAAGGGCCTTGAACAAACACAGGGAGCCTCAGCCATCGCTCTCAAGACTGACACATTGAATAATTCTCACTAGCACTGTAAGTAGTGTCCCAACAGACATAAACCACACAGCTGGCTGCAACAAGCCCAAGTCACAGTTTTCATACGGAAAGCAGAGCCGCTCACCAATACAGTTTGAAGTCCCACAGGGTACACCCACACAGAAGATCATGTTGGACTATCCACCTGGCCGTCAGCCTCTCCACGTTGTCTTGACGGAGAATCCTCAGGTCACAGTCTTCACACGGCAAGTAGAGCCACTCACGAAAGCAGTTCAAAGTGCGTAGGCTACACCCACACAGAAGATCACGTTGGAGTACTGACCTGGCGGTCAGCCCCTCCACGTCGTCTTGACAGAGAATCCTGAGGCCCTTTACCACACACTTGTACTACTGGCCTTGTGGCCAGCCTCTTCCACATCGTCTTGACAGAGAATCCTGAGGCCCTTTACCACACACTTGTACTACTGGCCTTGTGGCCAGCCTCTTCCACATCGTCTTGACAGAGAATCCTGAGGCCCTTTACCACACACTTGTACTACTGGCCTTGTGGTCAGCCTCTTCCACATCGTCTTGACAGAGAATCCTCAGGCCCTTTACCACACACTTGTACTACTGGCCTTGTGGCCAGCCTCTTCCACATCGTCTTGACAGAGAATCCTCAGGCCCTTTACCACACACTTGTACTACTGGCCTTGTGGCCAGCCTCTTCCACATCGTCTTGACAGAGAATCCTCAGGCCCTTTACCACACACTTGTACTACTGGCCTTGTGGTCAGCCTCTTCCACATCGTCTTGACAGAGAATCCTCAGCCCCTTTACCACACACTTGTACTACTGGCCTTGTGGTCAGCCTCTTCCACATCGTCTTGACAGAGAATCCTCAGCCTCTCCACATTGTCTTGACAGAGAATCCTCAGCCTCTCCACATTGTCTTGACAGAGAATCCTCAGCCTCTCCACATTGTCTTGACAGAGAATCCTCAGGCCCTTTACTACACTCTTGTACTACTGGCCTTGTGGTCAGCCTCTTCCACATCGTGTTATGGAGACAGTGGCTGGGGCATGGGTTGTACCCCCACACCGGTGGTTACCACTTCCAGGCTGGACTCAGGGGCCTCACCATTTTCTCTTTTTTGCTGTCCTCGGCTTTGTCTTACGTCATGTTCTTATGTAATCTTACGTTAACGTCACAATTTACGTTGACGTCACAGATACGTTTGTGGATGAATGGAAACTACCCCTGTATTGGCGAAGAAAGCTGGAAGGTCTCACTTCCAGCAGACATTTGCAGCTGCAGGTGAACCACAATGTTGGTTGTCATGAGGTGTTCTATTTCTCCATTGGCTTTGGACGTAAAGGCGTGATTTTGCGATGGTCGAGACGAAAAAGATAGGTCGAAATCAGTACACGCATGTCCAGGGAATGAAGATCTGCAATGGATTTAACCAATTTGGGAATGCCTTGGTGAACAAAAACTGTGGTCTGTTTACAAAGTACACGCTTGAAATATGTCGAAAGAAGGATTTTAACCTCTGGATATCGGTTGCATTCATCAATGACTCCCACCACATAATCACCAGGCGTTTACTGACCTGTGTAAAGTCTGTTGTGACACTGTGCCAAGGTTCAGGGGGTCTGCATTAGGTACAAGAAGTTCACATTTCATAGGACTTGGATAGAACGCCTGACATAGAATACAATTGTTGACTGAACTTTTCACAAGTTTGTGAATCCCAGGGAAGCACTCTTTCTCGTGTATACATATTTCTGTGATCTTCATAATCCCTGTTGAGCCTGATATGTCATGTCAAGGAAGCCTTTCAAGATGAAACCATCATGTACAATGAGCTTTTCTTCCAATGAGCAAAGTTGCTGACATTTTGACATGACCAGTGTCTCCACTATATGGCACGCATCACTTTTTTTACAGCTTTATGTCTTTCTGTGTTGCTGTCTTCACTTCTTCTAGTGTCATATAACATTGGGAATACCATTACATGCCACATGGTTGGATGTGTGCTTCTCCAGCGTTCTAATGAAAGGGTCTGATTGATGACTGATGGTTGACGTAGACTGTTGGGTTAAAATCGTCCTGTCCAGGACGAGATTTCAGTGTAAGGCCATGCGCATGAGATGGAGACGCCATATTGTGATGCGTGTAGTCACAGGTCTGTTACTGAAAACGAAACCAGGATGAGGCTTGCAGTCAGTGGTGATTGTAAATGAACCCTACAGATAGTAATGGTAATGTTCTAGACAAAAACTAACTTTAAGCATCTCTCTGTCAACGTGAAAGTATTTTTGCTTTGTGTTTGTGAGAGCACGTCTTGTGCAGCAGATGAGTTCCTCTACTCTGAGTCCAAATGGCACCTAGTGCAACCAGACTAGCATCTACCGCAACTTTAGCGCGTTTGTCAGAATCAACGTAAATCATCACATTAGCACGCTTGTCAGGATCAAAGTAAATCAGTACATAATCATCAGTGAGTGTTTTGTTTCAAAACTGCTGCAATCTGTTCTTTATCTTTGGACCACCGCTTAGAAATGTCTTTTCTTGTCAGTCTTTGAAGAAATTCTGTCACTGTGGCATATCTAGGAATGATCCATCAAATATACTGAGTCATTGTCGCACACTGCATTGGCAACACTCAATCGCACACACGGCATTTTGGCTCCATACTTGCGCATCTACTTCATTCATCCAAAGGAGAGAGTGGGCAAACAATTCACTTTTTTGAGCTCCCTTTACCGAAATTGGCGACAAAGCAATACATACACAAAACAGCTTTTTTTTGGTTTGTACTTATATTCAAAACGTTTAATTCACTAGATTAGTAGCTGCACAACTCCATAGAGGCAGCTCGTTTTTCTTCCTTTTAAAACACAAACCACATTCAGATATTACACTTCTTGTTCATCCTTCAAATACTCCATTTCTCATCGTTTCTCCTTTCAACATATAAAAGAATTGCCTTGGGAAATGTTTTCTTTGTAAAAAAAATTCCCCCAATGGATATTAAGTTTCCAGGACGCTTATCACCAACGGTTGGATGTTGAGGTTTTCTGATAAGAAACCCCGAGTCCTAACGTTAGCTTTGGAACATGTAAGTTTTTTGTTGTTGTTTTTTGTTGTTGACATTCTACACAAACACGATACATGAACATACTCACGCATTTGTAGTATTCTGCCTCCAGCACACGCCTCCTCGTTACGTGGTGTCGTTTATTTCTTTTTTTTTTTTCTTATTAATCACATCAACCATGCACGTTTTCTTATCAATAGTTTTATTTTCTCTCTATGTATCAGTTATTCCCCAACTGGCAGCTTACCTATAGGGAATCAATATTGTGACCAACATAATCCCTAGCAGATTTCTGTCAGCACTGCAACAAAATTCGACCACTCACAGGCCACATGGAAAACTAGGTTTTCCTTTCACCACCCCCCGAGGTTGACAATAAGCTACCAGCTCGACCCAAGCCCCGCACCCTTCCCTCCAGTCTGACAACCCTTTGTCAGCCGTACATATCGGGAACACACCCGTCCTACAAAACAGTAAGCCTCTCTCATCAATCAAGTGCCTCAGGATCCAATCAACGACAAGAAAAGGTTAGGGATTAAAACACTGTTTGCATATGGTGTTGTCGCCGCATCAAATGTTTAAAACGTCATGACAGTCGTGTCTTGGAAAGATCAGTGTTCGTCAGTGTTCTTAGGTGAAAGTGTATTGGTCATTGTTGAAACCTTCTCTGGGTCAGGAGAAACTCCTGTGCTGCTGACCACGTAACAAAAAAAAAGACACGGCTTGTCAACAGATAACTCACACGTTTTCTTTGTTTGGCTTGCTACTTCAGTCATTGTGCTTCTTCAGTGTGGCATGAAGACTGCCATTGCTTGTTGTTGTTTCCATCATGTTATCATCTGGCAAGTGTATAGCCCCTGGTATGACTTGAAGAAGATTTGCAATAACATTCTGAAAAGCTTCTGATGCTGCGTTGACGCCAAATAGACCACCTTGTATGGAAAATATTGTAACTTATTGACTTTCTTATTGAGCTCATGCTAATGATAAGCAATGCGGAAGTCAGTTTGGAAAATATGGTTGATCCTTTAACCTCTGCAATGAGATCACCTAGTGTAGACATAGGATGTTTTTTCTCTTTTTGTCACATTGTTTGGTTCTCGCATATCAACACATATGTGGACACCAGCGTGTTTCTACTAGCAACTATGATGGGACTGACCCATTGAGTTTAACCACTGACCTTCTGAATGAAGTACAGCTTATCGAAACGTTCACATTCTGCCTCAACGTCTTTTTGAACATGAAACAGATTTTTTTTTCTGTGACACCGAGTGACAGGTTATACATCTGGATCAATGTGAAGATTGATACCGATGCCAAAGATTTTGCCATGACCTTCACCGAACATCTTTGACTATTGTTCAACATAGGCAAGATGCTTCCAGGGTCATGGAAGAGAAAAGGGCAAAGTGTACAGTATTTAACTTTTGTGCAGTCTCGGCGCTCAAGAGATTGTCATACATTTGCTTTCCATCAGTTATGACAACACCAAATTGTGTTCTTGATGACCTATCATTTTGACTGATGTGTACATTAAAATGACCAGCTACAAGAAGTGCCAATCCATCTGTATGAATGGACGTCTAGCGATAGCGGAAACAGTTTTGGATTCGGATTTAGTTTGTTAAACAAATCATAATCCAATGTATGTATGTTCGCGCGCCTGAATCAGTGAAAAACGTGATTAGTGTGTTTTGAATGTGCATGACAAAAGTGGGAGTCTTGTTTTTTTCGCAAAGCAAAGACATACTGTTCATCCCTGTTTGTATTTTGTATGTTGCGTTCAACTTCATCGCGTAGACTGCATTCACCTTCAGTCTCTTGTACGATACAGCTTGCCTTTGGTTTTGTAGACTCACAAACTGTTGAAAAAATGTCCCATATTTCAACAGTTTCTACAGTGCTTGCCTCTTGCAGGACAGGGAGTTCAATGAGGAAATGTACCACCACAGTAAAGGCAGATATTTGTGACTTAATGTCCATTACTATGTCGTGTAAATGTGTCGTCCACCAGCACAACAAATCTTACAAATGGCCATATTGTGGTTTGATTGGTTGTTTGATTTTTTTTTTTTTCTGAGTGTATTCTGGACAAATATTTCTTAATTATAATCACAGTGATCAATGAGATGCTTTCGATTCTAACAACACGGAAATGTTAAAAAGTGGAGGGGAAAGCAAAGGAAATGTGCTATGTGACGGTTGACTGACTGTCCTGTTGGAAGGTAGGAATGTGAGTGTTCTATGTATGCTAAAGCCTATGTCGATAGAATTTTTGTCTGATGTGAGATAAAGAGAACCTTTAGTGTTGCAGGGGACTTGGCGGGATAATTTACGTATTGCGTCTTCTTCTCCCGGCCCTTTTGTTTTGTGTCCCCCCCCCCCCCCCCCCCGCCAGTTCTCCCGCCCCCCCCCCCCCCCAATACCCAACGATCTCATCCTGTGCTCTCCCGAGTATGGCACACGCTCCCCCCCCCCCCCCCCCCCCCCCGCCCACACACACACACACGCACACACACACACACACACACACACACACTTCTGTCGATGGTGAAATGGCCTTCTCTTCCATTCAGTATTCGCACGGAAGCGGAGTATAACCACAGAATAGTTTTTCTTTTCCTCCTGAAAGGTGCAAAGTTTAGATATCCCCTCTGGATTTGAGAGACTGGACTGACTACCTTTGAACAAAATTACAAATTGGGCATTGTATATTTGTGTGGGATATACTTACGGTAAGATGAATAGATGTTAGTAAACAGATGTTGAAATTAGTGACAGATCAAGGAAATGTGTTATCAGAAACAGATGAAATGCTAGACGTGACCAGACCATACTACGAGCATTTGTATATAAAAAAAGAGACATAATCGATATCGATATTAGCAAGTACATGCTAAATCTACCACAGTTAAATAAGACGAATAAGAACAACTGGAAGGATTGATTACCATCCAAGTAGCATCAGAAGCCATGAAGAACTTGCAGAATGACAAAAACGCTGGCACAGATGGAATGACAGTCAATTTCTATAAGTTCTTTTGGACACAAACAGATGAGTTTGTAGTCAGATCTTTAAACGAAGGTTTGTAAACAAAGAGATGTCAGCACAGGAATAATCACGTGCCTACCAAAAGCAGACAAACCAAGAGAGTTTTCAAGAAACAGGAGACTGATTTCATTGTTAAATGTTTCATACAAAATAGGCGCCACATGTATTGCTAATGGAATTAAAACTGTTCTACCTCATTTAATTACTGAAGATCAAACAGGTTTTATTCCTTGACGATATATTGAGAAAATATAAGAACAATGTTTGACTTAATGTTTTACCTTGAGAAACATTTTATACCTGGTTTACTAGTATCAGTTGACTATGAGAAGGCGCGTTTGATTCGATAAACTGGTCATATATGAATAAGGTACTTAAAGCTTTTGGATTTGGGGAAAATATATGCTGCTGGGTTTCAACATTTTATGAAAATATAATATCTTTTGTGATTGTGAACGGGAAAGTATCTCAGGGGGTTTTGAAATACAAAAAGGATGCCATCAGGGCGATCCGATTTCACCATATTTATTTCTTTTGTGTGCAGAAATTTTAGCATGTAAAATCAGGGAAGACAAGAGAATAAAGGGTATCACAATACTCGATACGGTTTTCAAGATTAGCCACTTTGCAGATGACACAGTATTTACATTAGAACGAGATAAACTGTCATATGAAAAGTTGTTTGAGACTCTTAGAGAGTTTGAAGCTTTTCAGGACTTAAACTGAATTATAAAAAACCTGTAAACGTATGGATAGGAAGACTGAAGAATTCAAAATGTCAGTATCTGTCCGAAAGGAGAATGAAATGGAACCCACCCAAATGTAAAATATTAGGAATTTGGTTCACAGACGGTATATCAAAAATGACAGAAATCAACATGGCAGATAAATTTAATGAAGTCAAACAATTGTTCAGAATTTGGTCAAACCGTATATGTACACCCCTAGGTAGGATTGCAGTACTGAAGCCCATGATACTTTCAAAACTTCCATACCTGTGGATTGTGTTACCAAACCCTCCCCAAAACAAAATAAACCAGCTTCAGAAACTGTTTTGAATTTATATGGCATAGAAAAATACTAACAAAATCAAAAGGAAATATGCGGTACATGCTGTCGAAAATGGAGGTATAGGTGTACCCCACTTAGAGAAATATATGCAAGCCCAAAAATTGATCTGGGTAAATACATAGTATTATATGACAAGTCCAAGTGGGAAAAAATATATTAAGTGCTATGTGCCCAGAAAATAGATTTATTTGACGTTTGCAGACCTAAAAAAAATCTCTCATTGAATAAAGTAATGAGTTTTGTAAAGAAGTTTTCACTTCATACGTTAACTTTGCAGAGCAGGTACAATTGATTAATTCGCATGAGGTATTAGCAGAGCCGTTATTTTGTAATGACAAGTTCAGACATTGTAATGAAGTCATAAATTTAAAAAAAAATGGGTAGCAAAGCAGATATGCCTAGTTAAAAATGTTGTCAATAAGAGATGGACGTTTTCTCGATTGTAGAATGTTCTCTGAAAAATATGATGTTGCAGTAAATTATATGGATTATATGGGATGTATATCATCAATTAAAAAAGTTATTTAAGATGTACAAATATCAAAATAACGAACAATAACTATAATCCAAGAACAAAAGCACAGTAAATGATATCTGGAGTTATAAAAAAATAGGAAATCTTCTACAGCATTCTCATAGAAAAAATAACCATCTTTGATATTAGCTCCTTTGCAAAATGGAAAATAAAAACAAGCTGTTTTGTAAATTGGGAGCAAGTATTAAAGCAACTAAAACAAATTAAAGGAATTACACTAAAATGGTTCCAAATAAGAACTGTCATAATATTCTTGTTACAAATCACATTTTAAGAAGATGGGAATTCTTGTCAGCGATCTGTGCACATTCTGCGAAACTGACAGATTCAATCCAACATTGCATATGGCGATGTCAGGTTGCAAAACGCTTTTGGGGGGAATTGGGAAAAATATTGAAAAAATGATGTGAATATTGCAGCAGAACGGAACTCATTATAGAGCTGGTTCTGTTTGGACACGATAAACATAAGAAAACAGATGAGGTGTTGGACCACATTAGTTTAAGGGCTAAACATTATACTATATACAGATGTAGAATAAACAAAATAAAACGTACTATCAGACACTTCCTGAAAGATACTAATAACATATGTAAGATAGAAAAATATAATCATTGTTTAGACATGAAGTACATGGCATTTAACAGAAAATGGTGTCCCTATGAAAAACTTGATGTTTCTAATGTAATGGCATAAAGGAGGGGAAAACCAAAGATGGCAGTAACCGTAGAGACAGCAACAGCTACATTTAAGACATTTCAGACAACTCTTTCACGATTGTGTAAAATTGTATCTAACGACTGTAACCTGCATGATCAGGCATAGCAGATGTACATGTTCCTTAACTGCCTTATAGACGAAAAAAAAAGTAGTATATTTTGTGACTCGTTCCTTACTGGTCCCCCCCCCCCCCAACTGAACTGGTAGAATGCTTTTTGCCTAGTATGTCTTTGTGTGTGTAAGTCATTATTTCTCTACCCCCTCCCCCCTTCCCCCTTCTTGATTTTGCATATTCATTCATATGCCGATTTTTAACACGTGTTTGCTGTTATTTTTGGAAAAAAAAAAAAAAACGAAAAAAAAAATATTATATTAAAAAAAAGATGTCTGATCACCTAATAGTCTTGACCAGCCGGTGTGTGTAGAGCTCCCTCTTTATTCAATATCTGAACCACTGTTAGTCATGACACGTTCTTTATGCTACGGCATACAAACTGCCATTCATGGTTACGCAACCCTCTCCCCTTCTTCGTCTTCCCTCCGTGAAAGTACAGCCACCTACATCACCAGAATCTTTGAGTACTCTTTTCCTGTAAATGTCTCGCAAAGAATGAAATCGGGATTCTTTTCAAGACGGCGAAGTTGTCTAACATTTCTCCATCAAAGGAGAGTGGAACAAGACGTTTACTTCAGGGGGTTTTTCATCCATTTTGTTTTGCTTTGGGTGAAAGCATCTTTACACACACACACACACACACACACACACACACAAAGAAAAACAAGTTTTCAGACAGACCTGACGTTACATTAAATTTAAATATTTGACGTAAATAATTACTCTCCAGTGAGCCATTATACATAATGTTGAGAGACGAAGGGCTTGGCCAAACGAATTGACGTGTTTGTAGTATACTGGCTATATGTCTTGTACAGATGATGACACCTTTACCTTTATATGATCATTTCTTGACTGTGTCAAAAGAAGGCGTATCAGGGAACAATGCTGTACACTGTGATGTGTCTGTGCACAGGATTCAAGGTGGGTGAGCTGTGTCCAGACCCCTATCAGCAATTCTGCGTTCCTGAGGCGGAGTGCTTTAGTGCAATCTGTGGTGAGTTCTCTTCCTCCCTCCCCCTCCTTCCCTCCTCCCTCTCTCTGTATGCAGAAACATGCCTTTTGAATAGCACTCAAGACCGGAGACAAAGTACCTGTTCGTAAAACCAAAGAACTCACGGATATTAAAAACTATAAACTCAAATCCCTTATATCAATTTTGTCTAACCCTCTCCAAAAACAGTATGTAGAATTGTCTTGAGTGACTTGGGAATAGCCTGTTCCGCACGTGCAGTCTGGTATTCAACCCGAGAGGTAGGCTGGAATGTCCGGTATTCATTTTTCGTCCAGGAAGGGTTTCTAAGGGAGATAAGTGGGTGGATGATCGAGGTGTGCCCCTGTATTGGCGAAGACAGTTGGAAGCTCGCATTTTTGCACACAGGGGGTTGATTCATCCCTTCAAAAAACATGTTTTTTTTTTTTATGCGGGCAACCAATGATGGAATCTCACACAGCAGTGTGTAATCCAGCCTGTGTCAACTGGTAGTGCGCACGGGGGTCTTGGTGACCTCGTTACCGCGCGGGATAAAAAAGTGCAAAGTTGCGTTAACTGTGCCTGTTTTTGCATCAAGCTTGCTGGCGACACAAGATGTGTAAAATGAAAAATTCTTTTTTCCGTGCAAGAGCAGTCTCTCAAGTGAGTTTTATGCCCTTTCTTTTGGCTGTTTAAGCGCGGGGTTGGTTACTGTCAGCCCTTTTCTCACCATGCCACCACGAAGAAAACTTAGCACCTTTGACAAAACCAGGGTGATTGCGTGGATACAAGATGGCATTGCAAAGGCTGAAGTGGCGCGACGACTTGGTGTGCATCATTCAGTTATTGTTAGACTGAATCAGCGTTTTAGGGCGACCAACAGCGTTGAAGAGAGGCCACGGTCAGGTCGGCCTAGGCAGACTACTCCCAGAGAAGATCGTTTCATCGAGAGGCAGGCCCTATTGCAGCGGGATACCACTTCCACCAGCATCCAAAGGCAGCTTCGTATGGCAAATAACACCATCCCCAGCCGTCAAGCCATACGAAACCGTCTTCACCACTTCGGCCTCAGATCACGTCGCCCAGCTGTTCGACCACGACTGCTAGCAGCCCATAGGCTGGCTCGCCGAGCTTTCTGCCATCGTCATGTGAGATGGAACCAACAACAGTGGTCCCAGGTCCTCTTTTCAGATGAGTCGCGGTTTAGTCTTGAACACAATGACGGCCGAACTAGAGTTTGGAGACGTGTTGGTGAACGTTACATTGATGCAGCTGTTCGCCAGACCAGGGCCTTTGGGGAGGATCTGTTATGGTATGGGGTGCCTTCAGCCTCACCACAAGACACCACTACCATATTGATGGAAACCTCACAGGCATCCGCCATCGGAATGAAATCCTGGCGCCTTTCGTTGTTCCGACCATGCAACGGATAGGACCCATGGCAGTCTTCCAAGACGACAATGCTCGACCACATAGGGCCCGGGTGGCCGAAAACTTCATTGTGCAGGCCAGCATCAACAGGATGATCTTCCCGGCGTATAGTCCCGACCTCAATCCCATCGAGCATATGTGGGATGAGTTGGGGAGACGTGTGAAGGAGAACCATCCACCTCCCAGAGACCGCCAGGATCTCTTCCAAATGCTGCAACTGGAATGGCAGAGAATCCCTCAGAGGATCATCAGAACACTGGTCAACTCGATGAGGAGTCGCTGCGTGGAATGTCTCGCCAATGGCGGTGGCCACACCCACTATTGAAATGATTTTGTGAACTGAACAGATTTTGCGAACTTTGATTTCGACCCATCCTCTGTTTAATTGTCTGTAAATCAACAACCGTTCATTCGATCCCAATGAAATTCAATGTACGTTGGAACAAGATAATGAATTAAATCTGTTCCCAATTTCAAAATCGTGGCTTTTATATTTTGGAAATTATGCGGGGACATGCAAACTGTGCTTAACTTTATGTGACTAGTATATATGGCCAAATCAGTCAACTCACGTCCATGGAATGAAGATCCGCTGTGGGTTTCACAACTTTGGGAATGCCTTGCTGAGCACAATTTGTTGCCCAGTTTGCTAAGTACACACTTGAAATGAGTTAAAACAGGATTTCAACCTCTGAATATTGGTTGTAATCATCAGTGATTACCACTACATGGTCACCCATTAACAATGGACCTGAAATGCCTATTGCGACACTGTGTTCAGGGGGAAGTGGAGTAGGAACAGTGAGTTCACATTGAGTGGGACATGGATAGGACGCCTGACATGGAACACAATTCTTGACTATTATTTTCAAAAGTTTGTGAATCAAAGGGAAGCACGCTTGTTCGTGTATACATAGTTTAATCATCACAATCCCTTATTGAGCCTGATGTACTATGCCAAGGAAGCCTTTCAGGAACAATGAACACAGTCATGACAACAATGTCTGATGTGAGATGACGATCATAATGAACACAGCCATGACAACAATGTCTAATGTCAGTGTGGAGACGATGACCTCTGAAAATCAAACCGTCATGCACGTAGAGTTCTTTCTGTGAAACGATCAAAGTCGCGGACATTTTCGCCTGACCAGCGTCTTCTCTATAAGGCAAGCGTCACTTTTTACAGCTTGGATATTTCTGTGTTGCTGTCTTCACGTCTTCTACTGTCATAACATTGGGAATACCATTACATGCCAATTGGTTGGATGTGCTTCTCCAGCGTTCTAATGAAGGGATCTGATTGATGGCTCACGGTTGATGTAGACAGTTGGGTTAAAATCGTCCCGTCCAGGACGAGATTTCAGTGTAAGGTCATGCGCATGAGATGGAGATGCCATATTTTGATGCGTGTAGTCGCAGGTCTGGTATTGAAAACCAGACCCAGGGGAGTCTTGAGGTCAGTGATGATTGTGAATGGACCGTAGAGATACAAATGGTAATGTCCTGGACCAAAACCAAGTGCAAGCATCTCTCTGTCAGTCTGACAGTATTATTTTTTTATATGTGTATGTGAGAGCATGTCTTGCACAGCAGATGATTTTCCCACTCTTAATCGAAATGGCACCTAGTGCAACTGGATTAGCGTCTACCGCAACTGTAGCACATTTGTAGGGATCGAAGTGTTCTTCATCTTTGGACCACCGCCAAGATATGTCTTTCGTTGTCAGTCTTCGAAGCAGTTCTGTCACTGTGGCTTATCCAGGAATGAACCTTAAGATATTCTGAGTTGTGTCCTGGAGAGATCAGTTCGCCAACGTTCATAGGTGAAGGAGTGTTGTTGATTGTCGAAACCTTCTCTTGATCATAAGAAACTCCTCCCTCTAGTGCTGAACACGTAACCTCCCCCACCCCCCCCCAAAAAAAAAAAAAAAATGATTCGGCTTGTCAACAGAAAATTCATGTTTTTTCTTTCTTTGGCTCGGCATCACAGTCATTGAGCTTCTTCAGTGTTACATGGACACTAGCATCACGGTTTACTTGCTCTTTTCCAACATATCATCTGGCAAGCTTCTTGCGCATGGTATGTCTTTAAGGAGATTTGCATTAACATTCTGAAAAACTGAGTACAGCCATGACAACAATGTCTGATGTTAGTGTAGAGATGACGGTCATAATGAACACAGTCATGACAACAATGTCTGATGTGAGATGACGATCATAATGAACACAGCCATGACAACAATGTCTAATGTCAGTGTGGAGATGATGATCATAATCAACACAGCCATGACAACAATGCCTGATGTCAGTGTGGAGATGATGATCATAATCAACACACAGCCATGACAACAATGTCTGATGTCAGTGTAGAGATGATGATCATAATCAACACAGCCATGACAACAATGCCTGATGTCAGTGTGGAGATGATGATCATAATCAACACAGCCATGACAACAATGTCTGATGTCAGTGTAGAGATGATGATCATAATCAACACAGCCCATGACAACCTTGCCTGATGTCAGTGTGGAGATGATGATCATAATCAACACAGCCATGACAACAATGTCTGATGTCAGTGTAGAGATGACGATCATAATCAACACAGCCATGACAACAATGCCTGATGTGAGATTACGATCATAATCAACACAGCCATGACAACAATGTCTGATGTCAGTGTAGAGATGACGATCATAATCAACACAGCCATGACAACAATGTCTGATGTCAGTGTGGAGATGACGATCATAATCAACACAGCCATGACAACAATGTCTAATGTCAGTGTGGAGATGACGATCATAATCAACACAGCCATGACAAACAATGTCTGATGTCAGTGTAGAGATGATGATCATAATCAACACAGCCGTGACAACAATGCCTGATGTCAGGGTAGAGATGATGATCATAATCAACACAGCCATGACAACAATGCCTGCCTGATGTCAGTGTAGAGATGATGATCATAATCAACACAGCCGTGACAATAATGCCTGATGTCAGTGTAGAGATGATGATCATAATCAACACAGCCGTGACAACAATGCCTGATGTCAGTGTAGAGATTATGATCATATCAACACAGCCATGACAACAATGCCTGATGTCAGTGTAGAGATGATGATCATAATCAACACAGCCATGACAACAATGTCTGATGTCAGTGTAGAGATGACGATCATAATCAACACAGCCATGACAAACCAATCATGCTGACTCTGACCATAATCCCAGGGCCATATCGGGGTCTTCATCAACACTACATTGGCATTGATGCATGATGCTTCATTCAGGATGAATCTTTTCGGATTATCTTCCTCATCATCATTAGCATCATCTCCATGTTTTTGTTTTTTGATGGAATTCTATAGTTCGTCACCATCACACCACCACCAACAATCTGCCACATCAGCATCATCATCACATCCCATCAACTGAATTTTCTCTCTCATCATCTGCCACCTCATAACATCTGTCTCAACTGCTTCGATCATGCGCTCCGTTGTCTGCCTACCTGTTCTCGGATGCAGATTTCGGGTGGACACATCCTCATAGAGGACGGTTGTTAACAACGGAGTACACAATAATGATCATAATAGATCATGAAGATACTGCCAAGCCCATGCTCATTGTTAATCAATCTTATCATTAAATCAAGCATCTTTGTTCATTATATCGCTCATCCTCACGTCATCATCATCACATCACCATCAATCATCATTACATCACCATCATCATCATCATGTTCACATCATCAGTCATCACCCCTCATTCATCATCATTTACATGCACATCATCATCATCATCCTTCTCATCTGTCATCATCATCATCACTCATCATCCATCATCAACTCATCATCATCATCATCATCATCATCATCATCATCATCACATCATCATCAGGCATCATCCTCATCGTCATCAGCACTCATCATCATCACCATCACAACCTGGGTACAGGGCACTGAAAAGGGGCGAACGTGGTGAAAGGGACGGAAGTAGAGTAAAAATGAAACGGAATGGAGATACACTGTGTTGCTGTGCCTCACTCACCAAAAAAATAGACCCCGTCTGATGTTTAGAAGCGAGGGGCCGACGGGCATGGGGTCGGCCGTGGCCGTGACGGTTAGCGGGCCTTCGTGGCTAGCGGTTGGTGTTAGCAGTAGTTTTGGTTGGTTGGGTGTTGACACCTGGTGTAGCAGCTTGGGGCGAGGCGGGGTTGGTAGTTGTCAGAGGAGTAGTGTTGGGTGGTATTGGTGATGATTGGTGTGTTGTTGGTGGTATGTAGCAGTAACTTTGTTGGACCGCTGAGACGATAAA
>JADBJO010007332.1:97500-110000 GCA_016801955.1 Conus betulinus | reverse complement strand
GTGAACCGAAATACTGGTGAATAGACAGGTACAAGCTTCTGCAGTAATTCGTTGATATTGACATTAATAGTAGCAATAATAATGTCTGCCAGTAAAAATCCAGATGTACCTGTTATACTGAAAAACGGGTAGCCGATGCCATACATTTCCAAGCATGGGCATATAAGCATGTAAATATATATGTTTATACACACACACACACACAAAAAACGTGCATGTGCAAATGTCTGCATATGTGCTCGTGCCATCATGGACGTACATCACGTAATCACAACAAATAATAGGCCCCAGAACAGGAAGTCCCCTGTGTTTATGGCACCACCGTTGAGTGGAGAAATAAAATGCCCCCCCCTTCATGTTCTAAAACCCAGTTGATCGAATGGACCGTCTGTCTCTACCTATCAACGATCGATATCAACATGATCAATCACTTAACCAACAGACACTCACAACAACTTGACTGGGGGACAAAAAAGTTGAACATTTTCGCATCAGCAATCAACCAAAACACAATGAATGACTTTACTACGGAAACCACACGAGGATGAACGTTGCCATGCTGAAATTTCAACCAAGGTACAGCAAATTGCAACAGCCATCACAGTCATCACAGTCCATTCATAGAAGCATCAGCCCATTGTAGTCTGCATCCTAGTGCGACTAAAACTAACAAGGGAGGGTCAGGAAACTTCAGGCATGGAGGATAGAAGGGAAAAAGTTTGAATTTAATACAGACACTGGCACGGAATGTCGACCGAACTGCAATTTAGAGCTACACTTTTTGTGTGCACATAAGCCAAGCTAAACTATGTTTCTGATGATGATGTCGATGATGATAATGAGAGGGGATAAGGAGAAGGAGCAGGAGGAGTAGGACAACAACGACATACAGACCGTAGATATCTGTACAGAAAAAATACACATCGCCCACAATGCAACGCTAACAACAGCAGCCAAATCCCGTTTTGATGCTTGATGAATAAAGACCCTTTCTTTCAGCGTGAAAAGTGTAGGGGAGTGAATGTCTGAAGTAGCCATACCCTGCCCTTAGAATTACTCCTTAAGCTGGGGATTACCTGCTGTCGTAATCCATCCAGCTGTCCGCCCACTGTTACTGCGTTTGTAATGCAGTCGTTTTACTGTGGTAACACAGACCAGCATGGGAGATGGCAAGTTGATTAATAAACATTGCTGCGTGTGTCGGGCTCTAGGCACGCAGATCGGGAGTGGACCAGTTAAATCCAAAACTGCTTTGGAGTGGGGATGGGCAAGACGTGTGGGGTTAGAGGAGAACATCGGAAATAGTCAGACTGATCCCTTATTTCCTGCTTTTTGTGGGAAGATTTTATATCTGTTAAAAAGGTCACATTTTGATATTGTATGTGCACATGCGTGCATGTGTGTGTGTGTGTGTGTGTGTGTGTGTGTGTGTGTGTGTGCGTTACCTTGGGAGTACGCAAACATTTTGTTCTGACTCAGTTCATGATGTGTGCCGTATAGTAAATCCAATCAATTCTGGGAAACCTCGTTTTTTTTAAACTTGCCAATACAATGACACATCCGTCATATGAGTGTTTCTTTTATAAATAAAAATCACCACGTTTCCGTTTGTTCTCTCTCTCTCTCTCTCTCTCTCTCTCTCTCTCTCCTCTCTCTCTCTCTCTCTCTCTCTCTCTCTCAAGTTTTGTATCGACTGTAGCAAAGTGGCAAGTATTGATCGAACAGGAGAGACAAGAAGTGTACTATATTCAATCGCACGAAAGCTTTTACAATGATAAAAAGACAGACATTTTACATTGCAACGTTTATTAGTATGGGGCAAGCACTCAGATGGAATCAAAACAGCAAATGCCATCGATAAATGCATTAGTATGGCTCGTTCAGTTTCTCAATGATACGGTAAGGAAAAATGTTGTTCACGAACTAATGAAAATATCGACATTACTTTGCGATCCATTCTGGTCTAGATCCTAGTGGTGTATACATTTAGAGTTTTTAAAACAAGCAAGTGACAGTTGTGTTCAGATCTTTACCAGTTTATAACACATTCATTCATTGCTTTTGGACAAACTGTGAACCGTCAAGTTCTGGTCATATATAGTGACATAAGCAGATACAGCGCAGTACTGATCACAGCAGATCATAAACAGGCACAATGCAGTACTGATCACAGCAGATCATAAACAGATACAGTACAGTATAGATCACGGCAGATCGTAAACAGATACAGCGCAGTAGTGATCAGTACTGCACTGTATCTGTTTATGATCTGCTGTGATCACTACTGTACTGTATCGGTTTATGATCTGCTTCGATCAATGCTTCACAGTATCTGTTTATGATCTGCTGTGTTCAATACTTCACAGTATCTGTTTATGATCTGCTGTGATCAATACTGTACTGTATCCGACTATGATCCACTGCTGTGATCAGTACTGTTTTTGAACTGCGGTGATCACTAATGTACTGTAGTGATCACAGCAGATCATAAACAGATACAGTACAGTAGTGATCACAGCAGATCATAAACAGTACTGATCACAGCAGATCATAAACAGATACAGTACAGTAGTGATCACAGCAGGCCATAAACAGATACAGTGCAGTACTGATCACAGCAGATCATAAACAGATACAGCACAGTACTGATCACAGCAGATCATAAACAGTACTGATCACAGCAGATCATAAACAGATGCAGTACAGTACTGATCACAGCAGATCATAAACAGTACTGATCACAGCAGATCATAAACCGATACAGTGCGGTAGTGATTACAGCAGATCATAAACAGTGCTGATCACAGCAGATCATAAACAGATACAGCGCAGTACTGATCACAGGAGATCATAAACAGATACAAAACAGTACTGATCATAGCGTTTTCCCCCCTGGTTCGCAATTCAATTCTTATTTGATGATGATTACAGGCTTTTCTCGGCAGCCGTAGTGACCTGTTGTAGCATGTTCTGACAGTTACTGAGTTCTGTTGACAGCTGTTGTAGCATGTTCTGACAGTTACTGAGTTCTGTTGCCAGCTGTTGTAGCATGTTCTGACAGTTACTGAGTTCTGTTGACAGCTGTTGTAGCATGTTCTGACAGTTACTGAGTTCTGTTGACAGCTGTTGTAGCATAGGCGCACCACCATCACTTTCTTCTGCTGAGCGGCCACCTGATTCATAGTGTGTCATCAAGGAGAGGTTTGACAATGAGCTGATGGGTTTGCCCACGTGACAGCACTAGCTGCACATCCAGACTGCCAGCATAGAAAGTCAGCTGAACCTGATGGTGTTGAGGACAAAAGTTCAAAAGGTGAGGGGTGAAAGGTTGAACGAGGTCACACAATGTACAGAAGTGATGGTGGGGGGACAGGTACAGGACATTCTGATAATGATGGCTCTCTACACTGTATGCTTCAAATATTTCAAATACATGAGTAGCATCTTTTTCTCAGTTTCATTTTCAATTTTGAAATGTTAAGTGTACAAACCCTATAGTCTATAGTTATATGTGCATTCATATCATATTTGCTGGACAAGTTAAACTGTTCGGAGAGAAAAGAAACCCTTTGAAGAACAAGGCAGAAACAGTAATGTAACAAAAAGCAAACATGTAGTGTACTTTATCTGAATGTTGACGTCCCTGCAGACCCGTGCTTACATGCCGGCTTCATGGTGGACAGTGCCAATGTTGTCGTGACTGCTTTTGAGAGGATTTCCTCATCATCAATGATGGATCTGTGGTAAGTGAACCACTGAAGTGTTGAAGTGTTTAAAGCTTCAGTCCGTCGACGGTTATAGCAGTAATGGTGGTGGTGCAGATCGTCTCCATAAACATGGTCTTTGCAGCACTGCTTTTCATGCAACATTTTCTTGATTTTTCATGGAGTCTTTGCTCATGTTTGACAAGTTCTCATTCTCTACCTGCCAGGCCACAACTGTCAGTTAGAAGTTTTGGATGTGTCTTTCCCCAGACATGGTTACGCCAGGAGAGAAGCTGAGGCAACAGAGAAATATATGGATATTCGTTTGTCTGTACGCAATTTGTTTGTTGTCAAAATGCCTTATGTAAAAGATGAAAGAGGTTGTTGTTGTCTTTTTTCATCCGAACATGTTTATATACCTACATATACACCTGTAAATTTAATATCTCATTTCCTTAGTAATTTTAACAACAGAATAGTGATGCTGGAAGAAAGTATTGTCAACAGACTGTTTAGGTTTGATGGTACGTTTAGAGTGTAATATGGTGATCTTGACGCAAAAAGTTCAGATGGTTTGGCCGCTTTGTTCAGTGACATGAACACTATGAGAAGGTGGGCCTACAATGCATACTGAGTCCCCAGCATTCCCACCAGACCTCTCTGACCCTGGGGATCAGGAGAACCGCTCATCCCTTTTTACCGGTGAATAGTAACACGACTGCAGACTTACGACCAGTACACACACTGGATCACTATTGAAAGAGCGGTTGATGTGTGTGTGCATGAGACTTGTGAACAAAGCCCGAGGCCTGTCTGTGACGGACAATACGGCCCAACTGACAACCACCACTGGCCGTTGATTCGTTCCTGCTGCGACCCGTTTCGCACGTGTGATGACAATGGCTGTTTCTGTCTGTCTGACACTCATCACTGTATTCAGTGACTGTATCGATTACAACAGACCCTGTATGTGTGTGTGTGTGTGTGTGTGTGTGTGTGAGAGAGAGAGAGAGAGAGAGAGAGAGAGAGAGAGAGAGAGAGAGAGAACATATTTTTTCAGCTTTTTTTTTTACCTGTATCATACGCTCACTGTAATCGACTAGCAGAAATACCACAGAGCATACAGAACAAACACAGATACATCCCCAAAAGAGAGTGTTCAAAGCGTGCCTATATATTGTCTACCTCACCCGCGAAAAAAAAAGCAAAAAGAGCTGGAGAAACGAGCAAGACCAAACAGTATTTATTCAAACATTGCTCAGCCTTTTTTTTTATCTTGAGTATGGTCTGCTAAAATTCTGCATATTTTCTCATCTCCCATTTGCTTTTTTTTTCATGCATATTAATGCGTATTCCAGGCAACGTGATTTGCTGAATGTAAACATTGCAGTGATTGGCATAAACAACGGTCGGAAGTCAACATGTCACCTCCCTGGCAGCACTCTGGCATCACGGTGCTGAAGAGAGACATGGGGGACGGATGCAGTGATTGACAAGCATCGTTCCCTATGACAACATGTCTTTAGTAGACTGTGCTGTTTGTTCCTGTAATTGATTGAGAGTCAGGAAAAGGTGACAAGCGGGAAAGAGACATAAGAGTGGTGTTCGCTTGTTTGTTTATTTATTTTCGCTCTCGATGTGTGTGTGTGTGTGTGTGTGTGTGTGTGTGTGCGTGCGTGCGTGCGTGCGTGCGTGCGTGTGTGTGTGTGTGTGTGTGTGTGTGTGTGTGTGCGTAAGTGCGTGCGTGCGTGTGTATATATATATATATGTGTGTGTGTGTGTGTGTGTGTGTGTGTGTATGTGTGTGTGTGTGTGTGTGTGTGTGTGTGTGTGTGTGTGTATGTCTGAGGTAATATTTTCGGTGTTGTGGCTTTTATTTTGGCTAGTTTTAATAATCATGTAATGTGTTTAATAAAGTACAAATCTGATTTTTTTTTAGCCTATGAACGAAGAAATAAAACTTTTATGTGATTCACGAAACGGTTACAGGATTTGAATTTACTGAAAAAAAAAAAAAAAAAAAGATTCCTTTCTTACTGGGTTCTTTGTTGCTGCGATAGTTGTTGTAGTGTGAAACATCAGCTGTTTCCAACAAGAACAAATTTAAAAAACGCCTGACATCTTATAGTTGGAAATTGGCTATTTTATATTGCAATGTTTCAGTCAAAAACTACCACAAAGGAGAGAGAGAGAGAGAGAGAGAGAGAGAGAGAGACGAGAGAGAGAGAGAGAAGAGGAGAGAGAGAGAGAGAGAGAGGATTAGTTCCCCTTCCCTTTTATTTCAGCCCAAGCAGCCATAAGGCACTCTTTCAGGCTTGTCGCCATAAACAAAAATGTCTATTCTGGGGAAAGAAAAAACACAATGACAAAAAGACGAAAAGAACTGAAAATGACATTGTAATATGATAATGAAAAAACTATGGACGCCCATAAGGTGGGTAAAAATAGCCATGCTGCAAGTGCCACTGATTCTGCTTGAGGAGAGAAGAGGAGAGAGAGACACTCCCTTGCATCTTTAAATGGATCCTGAAGCATAGGCTCAAAGATTGTCCATGACATTTTATACTGTTTGCGTAATATTTTTTAGTTTTCAACAACTTTTTTCCTCTCCACACTTTCATTTGTGTTTAATTCTACTACCTTTCGCTGGCTGCTTTGGGGGTGCTGTTGGATTCTTTTTGAACCCTTGGCGGTCGGAACACCACAGAATTATGGACTGTGGTGTGTCTCTATCTGACGCCAAGAGCACAGACACAGTCAGCTGTGTCTATCTGATGAGTCCGATCCAGCGGACGAAAGGCCTCGGAGCAGGCGATACGTATAGATCTGTCTTCGAGAGGGATTGCGATAGTTTCCTCATGCAGCTAGTGAAGGGTTTTCATATTTATGATATACATTTTCCCATTTGCTTCATCTCCCTTTTTGTCCTCTCAAATTCAAATCTTTGCCAAAATATTACTATAATGATGGAAGAACTGTTAACCTGCACTTGTTTTCCCCCACTACTTAATTGTTCAGCATTATATTGTTTGGTCAATCAGTGGGTGATTGCATCTCTTAGGAGATCCAAGGAAAGGTTGTTCTGCACAATTCTTAGCCGCTGACAATGCTTGGTTATTGAACAGCAGAGCTGACTACTCAGACTGTTCCGTATCTTTTGATCTCCCTTGCATCCTTAAATGGATCCTCAAGCATAGGCTCAAAGATTGTCCATGACATTTTATACGGTTTGCGTAATATTTTTAGTTTTCAACAACTTTTTTCCTCTCCACACTCCTTCGTTTCGTTTAATTCTACTACCTTTCGCTGGCTGCTTTGGGGGGTGCTGTTGGATTCTTTTTTGAACCCTTGGCGGTCGGAACACCCACAGAATTATGGACTGTGGTGTGTCTCTATCTGACGCCAAGAGCACAGACACAGTCAGCTGTGTCTATCTGATGAGTCCGATCCAGCGGACGAAAAGGCCTCGGAGCAGGCGATACATATAGATCTGTCTTCGAGAGGGATTGCGATGGTTTCCTCATGCAGCTAGTGAAGAGTTTTC
This sequence comes from Conus betulinus, assembly GCA_016801955.1. Taxonomy (NCBI): domain Eukaryota; kingdom Metazoa; phylum Mollusca; class Gastropoda; order Neogastropoda; family Conidae; genus Conus; species Conus betulinus. The sequence goes on along the minus strand of JADBJO010007332.1, from coordinate 102,752 downwards.
ATATTTATGATATACATTTTCCCATTTACTTCATCTCCCTTTTTTTCCTCTCTCAAATTCAAATCTTTGCCAAAATATTACTATAATGATGGAAGAATTGTTAACCTGCACTTGTTTTCCCCACTACTTAATTGTACAGAGAGAGAGAGAGAGAGGAGAGAGAGAGAGAGAGAGAGAGAGAGAGAGGCGGACAGACAAACGGACGTATAGACCGACAGACAGACAAAAAGAGAGAGAGAGAGAGGGAGAGAGAGAGAGAGAGAGAGAGAGAGAGAGGTTTGTGTGTGTACATGTGCGTGAGCGTGCACGCGTGTGTGTGTGTGTGTGTGTGTGTGTTGGCGCGCGTGTGTGTGTCTGTGTGTACGCGCGCGCGCGCAAGCGTGAGTGTACTTGTGTGTGTGTGTGTGTGTGTGTGTGTGTGTGTGTGTGTGTGTGTAACCAATAAAGACATCCATAGATCTTGCTATTCGAAACGCTTAATGATTTAGATCGGACGTGAAGGTATATCTTATGCTGCCTGACACTGATAGGCAATGTCCTCTCTCTCTCTCTCTCTGTCTCTCTCTCTCTCTCTCTCTCTCTCTCTCTCTCTCTCTCTCTCTCTCTGCGTAAATAGCCTCGTTACCCTTTCAGATTGTTAAAGGTGGCTGCGCTTTTGAACTTTAAATGAGGTCAGTTCGTCATCTTGAACAAAATACGTTTGACTGGGATCAGTTTCCGCAACACCTTTCTTCCTTTTTCTTTCTTTCCATCTCTCACTTCTCTTTTCTGACTTAAAAACTCGAAGTCAGTTACTGGCTTCTTAAAAGGAAAACACCTCTATGGAGAGTTTGACGGTACATTTTCCAGTATTGCATTGTGTTGTGTTGTTATTCACCTTGCTGTTTTGTGCTGCACATACTACTTTGTGCTGCATTGCTGGTGCTGTGTTGCGTCTGTATTGTATTTGATTGTGTTGTAACTAATTGTAGTAACAGCTCAGTAGGTAGAACAGTGGACTCGGAATCTTGGTGATGCCACTCGGAACTGACACTGGTTCGACTCCATTCGTATAAGACACGATAACTGTCTTTCGTATAAGACTATGAATTAAGGTTCCGTGTGGTGTGAACGCGCGCTAAACATTTTGCGCACACGTAAATTTCCATCACCAACTTTCAGAAGAGAGAAGGCCAATCTGGCCGTTGGCATGGATGACATGTTACACACACAGCATGCACGCTGCGTGATAAATTGAAAGAATGAAGGAAGTAAGAAAATCGACTGAACGATATGGACTGGTCTACACCGCACACGACTGACTGAAGTGCCGGCAGGCAGCTCTTCAATCGGCTCCACCATGGTAGGCAGCCCAATGTGTACTCGTGAGTATAGATTGTCAGCGCCTATAACTTTCGGCAAGACGCTTTATAAATCCTATATTATAATTATTATTATTATTATTATCATTCTCTTTACTACATCGTATTATGTTGTATTGTTGTTGTGTGATTCACTGTGTTGTGTTGAATCAAAGTATGCTGTACCATATTGTCTTGTATCATGTTGTTCTAACCCTCTTAACCACACCAACCCCCACCCCTTTTCATCCCCCCCATCCCCTGTTCCCACGGGCCTCAACTCACCTCTTATCTCCTTTCCATTCTTCCTGTCCCCCTCCTCCCCCTTCCTCCATTCATTCACTCCATCCAGCACATTTCTCTTTTCCCCTGCTCCTCCTCCCTGCCCCCTCCCCCCACTCCCCCTTTCATATTCAAGTCTTTCTCTAGCCCCACCCTTCCCCCCATTTCCCTCCCCCCCCCCCCTTTCCACCCTTTTCCCTACTGCTTTTCCATGTGGCAACTCTCATTGTGTTGTGAGAATGTTCATCATCTGTACGTATAATGGCTTCACATTTAGTCATCTCACAGTCATTTCAACTGCGTTGTAGTTTAGAGCACCATCACAGAAGACTACGATCAGACAGGGAGACTCAACTTTGACAAGAACACATTTGTCTAAAGGGTTACGCAAGTGACTAATCACATGGAAGCGTCTGGGGCGTGGGCTTCTCTCTACGAAAAGAAAAGTGTTCAGCTGAAAGTGTACTTTCATACTAAATCTGTGTCTGAATTGCTCTCAAGTAAGAGTCTTGCTTTGTGAAGCAGCCAAACCCCTTTCATGGATCCACTCAGCTGTCATTCTGCTTTTGCTGATGCATCTCAGATGAAGCCAACAAAATCAAAGAGGCAAGATTCCATGCTCCCCTCTCTCTCTCTCTCTCTCTCTCTCTCTCTCTCTCTCAGCCCACACTCACCACACCTTTCCCCCGCTCACTACCTCTTTCTCATTGTTCATTCCATCCTCAGTCCAGCCGTAGCTGGTTTCGTGCTGCTAGGATCAAAACCCACCCGTTTCATTGCTGCTTTTAGTGCCATCGATCACTGATGTTTGCTCACTCTCTTCCAGTCTTTACTCTCGCCGCTAGCATGTGTTCTCTTTATGCTGTAGCCGCCTCACATTCCACATAGCACAGCAACTCAGTGGCAGACGGACCAGATTTCCCTCTAAGGCATGATTAAACACTAACACATTTCAGCCAGGCCGACTTCGCCAACACTGTCTGTTGGCCATACAGGAAAACAAGGATTGCTTAGTTCCCTTTGAACAGAGCAGCTTGAGTTTGTCAGGGGGAAACTGTTCTTTTATCCATGGCCTTTTAAAAGATAGTTGTTTGCTTGTTTCTTCGTTTGCGTATCTGCTTTCCCACCGTCAAATCTTAAGATCAAATAGAGTAGCAACAGCACCAACAATGATAGAAACTCTAACTGGAACTGTGATACTAGTTATGATGATGATGATGATGATGATGATGAAGAAGAAGAAGAAGAAGAAGAAGAAGAAGAAAAAGAAGATGATGATGATGATGATGATGATGATGATTTTAATCCTTTCACCATTTTAATGTTATGAATCATTAGGCCATTATTACATGAATGTACACATTATTTTTTTGTACAAACCAAATAACAAATACAAAAACACGTAAAGAGGAAATCAATGTAACTTTGCTGTAACTAATAAAGAAAAATATTACGCGCATCAAAAATATTTCTTACTCACCCACTCTCTCCCTCCTGCCCTTCCCTTCCCCCTTCCCCCCCCCCCCACCTCTCTCTCTCTCTCTCTCTCTCTCTCTCTCTCTCTCTCTCTCTCTCTCTCTCTCTCTCCTCTCTGACGCATACGTTCACATAGAGACAGAGAGACAAACAAACAGACAGACAGAGAGAGAGAGAGAGAGAGGAGAGAGAGAGAGAGAGAGAGAGAGAGAGAGAGAGAGAGAGAGAAGGAAAGTAGCAGGGAGGGAGGGAGAGAGGTAGGGTTTCCGGCTATTTCATTCCAAAGCCAGGTAGCTTCAGCAGCTGCCAAACACTAGTGTAGTACCTCATCTTTTATAGTGCATTTTGTAACACCAGTGTAGTGCTTCATCTTTTGTGGTGCATATTTTAACACCAGTGTGGTGCCTCATCTGTTATGATGCATTTTGTTTTACACGTTTAGCACCAAACCTTGGAAATGAATTTCTCTCAAATGGAACATGTCATCCTCTTCGGAAGAGCGCAAACTAATCATACACTTTTGTTACTGAAACGCTTTCAATTCTGTTTGACTGCTTTTCAGGATGTTCAAAGCTTTAACAACATCAATTGCAGAATACCACATAAGACAAAGGATTTCCTTAAACATGCCTGGCTGATATCACTTTTTGTTGGCATTTAAACCAACATTCTGCAAACGCATAGGTCATAGTGTCTTTGTGTTTGGCTATTGGCTTTCATGTCTCATATTATGTTAGTACTGCCTGAAGACTTACAAGTCTAAGTGCATCAGCTATCTTTTATCATCTATCTGTTCCCTCCACCCATTGGTCAGTTTGGGTATATTAACGTTTCTTCTCTTGAAGTTTAATGTCGTTGTATCTGCTAAAGTTTGACAAGTTCTGTTGTGAAGTCTACGTTCCTGTGTGGTCTTTTCGTTCTTTCACTGTAAACGCTATCTTTTCATTTAACAAAGTCAGGACGATCAGGAAACACTTTTAATCCTACGCATCGTTTTTCCTATCTGTTTTTTGAATTCATCTTTAAAATACTCCCCATTTCTTTGCGTACTGGAGCTATGTAATAATGGTTGTACAAAACCATGCATATATATATTATATATATATATATACCACACACACACACACACACACACACACACGTGTGTGTGTGTGGTTGTGTGTGTGTGTGTGTGGTGTGTGTGTGTGTGTGCGCGCGCGCGAGTGTGTGTATGTACCGTTTATGGATTATTTAATGCAAAAATGTTCTGTGTTCTTTCTCTAACTATGCTCTGTTTGTGTGTTTTGTATGAGTATGCACACCACATTAAAATACACCGTTATATTCTCCAAGTAATTTTAACAATAGAAAAGGTAGTTCAAGAAGGTATTGTTGACAAGGGGCCGAGGTGGTCATTACAGATGAATCTAGTGTTATTTGATGATATTAATGCAGGAACATCAGATGCTGTACTTGCTCGGTTCAATGACTTAAAAAAACGTATTGAACAGGCAGATATACAACGTATACTCAGTCTCCCCCACAGCTCATGTGTCCTACCCTTGGGATCAGAAGAACACCTCTGCTTTCACCCAGATAATATTAAAACGACAACAAACGTGACGACGCTCTCGCGCACCCGAATCACTATTGAAAGAGTGGATGCTGTGTGAGCGGAACATGAGAGTTGTGAACAAAAGCCTGAGGCCTGTCTGTGACGGACAATACGGCCCAACTGACAACCACCGCTGGCCGTTGATTCGTTGCTGCTGCGACCCGTTCGCGCGTTAGATGACAATGGCTGCTTCTGTCCAACGCTCATCACCATAGTCAGTGGACTGTGTCAATTACAACAGACCCTGAGAGAGAGAGAGAGGAGGAGAGAGAGAGAGAGAGAGAGAGAATGGGAGGGAGCGTTTTTTTGTTACACAGAGAGACAGACAGATAGACAGAGGTGGGGGGGGGGGGGGATGATGGGGAGTAAGAGTATGTTTTGGTTACAGAGAGACCCCTGGTGGGGAGGGAGAAAAAGAGAGAGATCACACAGACACACACACCTGCATGCACAGACAGACAGACAGATACACACTCACACACACACACACACACACACACATATATATATATATATATATAAATATATATATATATATATAGAGAGAGAGAGAGAGGAGA
>JADBJO010007332.1:85000-90000 GCA_016801955.1 Conus betulinus | reverse complement strand
TGATGATGATGATGATGATGATGATGATGATGATGATGATGATGCTAATGATGAAGGTGATGATGATGATGATGATGATGATGATGATGATGATGATGATGAAGACAGTGGTGATGATGATGATGATGATGATGATGATGATGATGATGATATCGCAAACAGCAGCAAGGACATGCGCAGAACAGCATGCCCAAGATAACAAATAAGACAGAAATAAAAAAAGAGAGGTAAATTATTGTTTTTAAAAGTCAATTACTGTGAACATGTCAGGCATGTGTTTTTTGTGTTCACTGGTTTCATTTACATTCTCAATTGTTTTGTCAAGCCTGGAAACAACCAACAGGTTCAAATGCACTGTACCCCTTTCATAATGTGTCGGTTTCGTCCATTCACATGTCAGTTTTGGTGATTTCAATTTTCTTCTCCTGAAAGCGTGTCTGCAACCATTAAAAAGTTCTCCCCTGAAATCCTTTTACTTTACCTCCTTGCATGTTCTTCCCCGAAGCAGGAGTATGGCTGCCTTAATGGTGGGATAAAAGATGGGTCATACACACACAAAACTCCACTCCCTTTGTTGGGTATTTGGGATTAATCCTTGCCTTTCTATACAGGGGGGTGTCTGCAGGAGTATCAGACTGCGTACGCCTCATGCTCTGATGATAAGTCCTGAAGTTCCAGTGCTTTCAGTCCTGGATATGGTTCTTCCTATCTTTTCATGATCAGTCATAAAATCTTCCCATCTGATGAATGAAGCATTAGAATTATTCTGATATTGCACTCTGACAGAGGGTTATAAAGTTATGTTATCATACCTATGCAAAAAGTGTGTGTGTGTGTGTGTGTGTGTGTGTGTGTGTGTGTGTGTGTGTGTGTGTGTGTGTGTGTGTGTGTGTGAGTGTGTGTGTGCGTGTGTGTCGTTTATTATACCAACCATGAAGCTGATGCCTCGGCGAAGGTGTTTTGTTGAATCATCTGTCGTGCTGTCTTAAAATTACTAATGTATGTAAATTAAAACAAGAGTGGCTTTTATATGTCATTTTTATGAAGGAAATGTTTTTCTTATTTTCTTAACAATGCTCTGATTTGGCTCCTTGTCAGTATATACATGAGGCAAAAAAAAAAAAAAAACCCCAAAAAAAAACGCTTTTTAAATTCTCTAGATAATGTTAATAACACGATGAGTATGGTAGAAGAAAGTAGTGTCGATGTGTGATGATAGAAATGAAGCATATGGTCATCTTAATTTTCGAACTTCAGATTTTCAACCTGCTCTTATCAGTCATGATAGAATACCTGACAACTGTGTGAACATGATAACCATACAAGGTATACTGAGTGTCCACATTCCCTCCAGAGCTTATGTTCCTTACCCATGGGAACATGAGAACAAACACCCGCTCTTACCAGTTAATAGTAACATGTTCACGAACGTAACGACTCACTTGTGCACCAAATCACTATTGAAAGAGTGGATGCTGTGTGAGCGGAACATGAGACTTGTGAACAAAGCCTGAGGCCTGTCTGTGAGGGACAATACGACTCAACTGACAACCACCCCTGGCCGTTGATTCGTTGCTGCTGCGATCCGTTCGCGCGTGGGATGAGAATGGCTGTTTCTGTCCAACGCTCATCACCATATTCAGTGACTGTGTCAATTACAAACAGACCCTGAGAGAGAGAGAGAGAGAGAGAGAGAGAGAGAGAGAGAGAGAGAGAGGGCACACACACACACACACACACACACACACACACACACACACACATTATCTGGTGTTTTACCCAGAGTTGTTTAATACTGTATGCCATCTTTTCTCTTCAAAGGGGCAACCTGGACATTCCCTTTTTTCAGTAAACTGAATCGCCAGACCCTCGAAACTCTGTTCTAGCAAACGTTTTTAGTTTTACTTTTCTGTCACTCTATTTACTCTGCATTTAGTCCCACCCCCAACCCCCCCACCCACCACCCACCCACCCCCTCACTCCTTTCATCTTCTGTTTCTGTACTACCATCCAGTATATTTCTGCTGTTATGACACTTTAAGCAGTTGTCTTTTTTCCCTGTCACTCATCTCATCCCCTTTCCACATTTTGTGAGAGCATTTGGGGCTCTTGTTGTATAGGGTGAAAAAAAAAGCAGGGGGGGGGGGGGGGGGGGGGTACCTATGAAAGCCTTCAATGACAACATAAAGGAACTGTTCAATTCTTCCCTTTGGAAGGGATCTATGGTTATGACTTCCAAACCTTTCTTTCCTGTCCTGCCTGGACAAGACCAGTAGGCTTTTTTCTTTGCCTGTACTCCATTTAGTCGCTGGCCTGGTGATCAAATCCCTAGTTTCCTGTTGTAGCTTCTTGTTGTTCTGTTGTCTGAACGTCCAATTAAATGTGTTATGAATTATGTACTACTTGCACGGTTTTTATATTGCTCTTTGTCTGCTCTTTCAAGGAATTTCTTTTTTTAAAAATTTCTTTCAACATGTTGACGTTGATGACTAGTCCCCTGTCTTGCAAGCTGGAAAAAATAACGGAGCAGTAACGGACCTCTTGCTCTCTTTGTACATTCCTATACATTTTGCTTTGTTTCTTTGGTTATTTCCTTCCTTTCTGTTGCTTAGTTGATAGGCAGCGTTTTCCTTCTTTAAACAAAAACAAAAAACAAACAAACAAAAAATTCTGGTTACCTTTTTTTTCCTTTCAACCTGGTAACAGCGATGGTTAGGCTCTGTGGTTGGCAGGAAGATAGCAGTACTGGAATCGAAATTGCCCCCCCCCCCCCCCTCCACCCCCAGCGCCCCCTCCCTCTCCCTTTGGTCTTGCATATGATTTGTTTCATTTAGAAAAAATGTGTTCATTGCACGCCCGCACATGGGTACACACACACACACACACACACACACACACACACACACACACACACACACACACACACACACACACACACACACACACACACACACACAACGAGCGCGCGTACGCGCGCACACACACACACGCACACACACACACACACACACACACACACACACACACACACACACACACACACACCAAACACACACACACACACACACACACATACACACACACGCACAAACGCACACACACACACACACACACACACACACACACACACACACACACACACACACACACACACTGCACAGGGTACATAAACAGTGGAACGTAACGACAGGTGGGAACACAGTCCCTGTTCGCCAGCGCCCTGGCGTCACGGTGCTAAAGACAGACAAGGGGGGACGCATGTAGTGATTGACAGGTGCGGTTCCCTGTGTCGGCACAACCTTCAGTAGACCATGGTGTTTGTTCCTGTCATTACGTGGAAGACAGGACACAGGTGACAGGCGGTGAAGAGAAATGCACTTTGTGTGTGTGTGTGTGTGTGTGTGTGTGCGTGTGTGTGTGTGTGTGTGTGTGTGTGTGTGTGTGTGTGTGTGTGTGTGTGTGTGTGTGTGTGTGTGTGTGTGTGTGTGTGTGTGTGTGTGTGTGTGTGTGTGTGTGTGTGTGTGTGCGTGTGTGTGTGTGTGTGTGTGCGTGCGTGTGTGTGTGTGTGTGTGTGTGTGTGTGTGTGTGTGTGTGTGTGTGTGTGTGTGTGTGCGTGCGTGCGTGCGCGCATGCGTGCATGCCTGTGAGCGTTTATGGATATTTGTGGCTTCCAGAAGTTCGTGAACAGTATCATGGCTTTTCAGTTGTCCATGTACTCTATCGTGTGGTTAGCTTATGGTTTATGCCATGTATAAAGAGAATAGGTGTGTACTATGGTTTGTGCCTATAAACGCACAACTCGTTCTTCAAATGGATTGATGAAGTGTTAATGCGTTGTTTTGTCAATAATTAATAGTGTTATAGGCCTAGATCCAGTCGAGTGGGGGTTGGGGTGAACCATTGAGAGAGAGAGAGAGAGAGAGAGAGAGAGAGAGAGAGAGAGAGAGAGAGAGAGAGAGAGAGAGAGAGAGAGAGAGATGATGATGATGATGATGATGATGATGATGATGATGATGATGATGATGTGTTGTTGCTACTGCCACTGCTGGTGCTCCTTATTGTGACAATGCTGTTGCTGCTGATGATGACGACGACGATCACGGTGATGATGATGATGATGATGATGATGATGATAACGATGATGATGATGTTCTGTTTCGGTGTCTGTGTTATCACAGCGCTGCCGTGCATGCAGAACTGTCACAACAGAACGTAAGAAACAGTTCAGAACTGAGGGGAAAACCTACAGCAAAGACAGCTGTGAACTAGATTTACGTCAGTAACATGAAACGTAATGGTGGGAAAAGAAACAGTCCTTGTGACGGCATCACCCACACAGCCCGTGGGGGTAAAGGGAAAAGAGGATGTTGGCGGTTAAAGAGCAAATTACAAAGGAGAGAGAGAGAGAGAGAGAGAGAGAGAGAGAGAGAGAGAGAGAGAGAGAGAGAGAGAGAGAGAGAGTCTACATGCGCATGCTTGCGTGTGTGCATGTTTGCGTGGGTGTATGTGCGTAGGCACGCGTGCTCATGTGTGTGTGTGTGTGTGTGTGTGTGTGTGTGTGTGTGTGTGTGTGTGCGTGCGTGTGTGCGTGCGTGCGTGCGTGCGTGCGTGCGTGCGTGCGCGTGTGTGTGTGTGTGTGTGTGTGTGTGTGTGTGTGTGTGTTTGTGTGTGTATGCTTCTCTCTCTCTCTCTCGCTCTCGCTCTCGCTCTCTCTCTCTCTCTCTCTCCTCTCTCTCTCTCTCTCTCTCTCTCCTCTCTCTCATCTATTTTAGTTGTCTCGAAAGGTCGCCACGCTTTGAACACTTAATGAGGTCAGCCCGTCCTTCAGAACGAAATTAGTCTGATTGAATTTTGTTTCCGCAACACCTTTCCTTCCTTTGTCTTTTTGCTGCTAGTTTTTCCTTTTCTTTTCTTTTCTTTTCTTTCATGTTTTTCTTCTCGCACCTGTCTTCTCCCATCTGCTCCTTTCCTACACTACTTCTCCGCCTCGCATCTGTCAG
>JADBJO010007332.1:75000-80000 GCA_016801955.1 Conus betulinus | reverse complement strand
ACTGTCATTCATTCATTCACCATCAAGAAACACTGTCATTCATTCATTCTCCATCAAGAAACACTGTCATTCATTCATTCTCCATCAAGAAACACTGTCATTATTCACTATCAAGAAACACTGTCATTCACTCATTCATTCACCATCAAGAAACATTGTCATTCATTCATTCATTCACCATCAAGAAACACTGTCATTTATTCATTCATTCACCATCAAGAAACACCGTCATTCATTCATTCATTCACCATCAAGAAACACTGTCATTCATTCACCATCAAGAAACACTGTCATTCACTCACCATCAAGAAACACTGTCATTCATTCATTCACCATCAAGAAACACTGTCATTCATTCATTCATTCGCCATCAAGAAACACTTTCATTCATTCATTCATTCTTTCACCATCAAGAAACACTGTCATTCATTCATTCATTCATCATCAAGAAACACTGTCATTCATTCTCCATCAAGAAACATTGTCATTCATTCACCATCAAGAAACACTGTCATTCATTTACTATCAAGAAACACTCATTCATTCACCATCATCAAGAAACACTGTCATTCATTCACCATCAAGAAACACTGTCATTCATTCACCATCAAGAAAAAAACCCACTGTCAACCAGCTTCTGTAACACTCTGCCAGATCATTATTTCATCTCTGAATTCTGCTCCAGACCTGTTTCCCTGAAAACCAAATTGCAAAAGCATACAAACGCCAAAGCGTGTCAGTTAACCCACGTAATGAAGGTCGAATAAGCTCATTTGAACCGGTAAAGGTAACACACTAGTCAGTCCCCTGACTCCCTCGGCACAAGGTGAGTGACCATGTACAAGTCAGTGCAGTAGCTTGCGAGAGTTCGTTGTACACCTGTGGTAGGTGTTCAGCTTGCAGAGGACAAAAAAACACTAGGCAGCATTGAAACGAAGAGGATCCTTACACACACACACACACACACACACGCGCGCATGCACGCACACAAAACACACACACACATACCCCTTATCTCCTACCACCCGCTTATCTCCACCCTCCCACCCCACCCTTTTCGCCTTGACTGAGCAGTCTTTGAAGTCACCGTCGTTGGCGACATGAAGGACGTAGACCGGGTGGATGCTTGTTTTCTGTCCTCCCACCCTCACCTCCCCCTTCCCCCGCCGATCCACCCTTACCTCCCACTACTCCCTCTTCTCCCTCCCCTGCCATCCTTATCGCCGGGACTGAGCGGCCTTTGAAGTGACCGTCGTCGGCGGATATGAAAGATGTGGACCGGGTGGATGCTTGTTTTCGTCCTCCCACCCTCACCTCCCCCTTTTCCCCGCCTATCCATCCTTATCTCGCACCACTGCCATACCTCCTCTCCCCCCCCCCCCCGCCACCCTCTTTAAAGAGCCAGTAGGAGTCTTTGAACCACTGTCAATGGTAATGCTCCCGTTTGTGATTTAATAAACGGGGAACAGGTGCACGTGCGCACACACACAGACACACACACACACACACACACACACACACACACACACACACACACACACACGCACGCACGTGAACGCACATACATACACATATTATTATATAGGTTAATTAAAGATTTCTTTTGTGTGTTTGATTTACCGAAAAATTGGAAGTAGGCAAAAGAAGGCTTTTCACGCAAACGAGAAAACTTAACTTGTCATTCTTTCAGAACGTCTCATTCAAAGATACATGGTTGCGCCTCTGATGTTGTCAAGGTTAAGGACCTTATAGGGAAGGGAAAGACAAAGGGGAAATTTCGACACTGGCAATAACTGATAGCAAACACCCAAACACTCACTCAACCAGACCATCCAAGGATTTACAATGACAATAATGGTTTATTAATTATAAATTGACAATACTCATTCGTTCCATATGGGGAGAGATGCCTATTGAAGACAGAGGAGAGACCAAGTAAGAATATAAGGGTAAAGAAGAGGGGAAAGTACCTATCAGTTCTAAGTTACCTATGGAACAAAATAACCCAAAAGCCCATAGAAAAGTAAATCCTCCCTCCCCCGGGACTCCCACTACCAGCCCAACTAATTAAAGAATTTCATAATGAAAGAAGAACGACAGGGGAGAGACAGACTAAATAAGATTCAAGACAGGTCAAAACACCTTCACACTACCAAAGCAATCACAACCATTTTCACTCAGTCACACCAAAACAGCCAGACTTCACCATTGCCTCGTCAACCATGCCAACCTACACGTAATTCACTCCCTATTACAGTCCCACGCCCACGGCAACACAACACAAACACGAATACACTTGGACATCACCCAAGTCTCTCCGAGTCCCTGCGACGCACGGTCACTTCTAAAGTGTCCCACATCCAGGGCCACATGGATCAGCCAGAACAGCAGCGTCGAAGAAGTCACAGTCCCACGTCGTCAGCTCCAGAAGATGGGAGGAGTAGACGTGACAGACCTCCAGGGCTGTCCAAAGGTGGATCCAGTCGTCTGAGACAAACAGGGTCAACGCCCTGCAGCGACGATCAATACGTGTACAGGGCAAATTATCAGGATGTGTCTGGGTGTGCATGCGCGCATGCGTGTGTACTGTGAGCGGGGACTCTAATTGATCAAGTCTAACCACTTGTTTTCAAAATTATACTGGAAAACAACTATCAAACATCTCATCCCTTTTTCACAATGGGATAAAGTGATGAAATGATTCTTAAAACAATACAAAATATGACGCAAAGACAGAGGTCTGACAAAACAGATAAACACGACGGGACCCAGTCCAAAGCGTGGGCGTCGGGATAGGAGACCCTTATTTTCCGACTAATCTTAGTCACACGGGCACTCCAATTAGCGTAATGCATTCGTCCCGTGTGCTTGTCAATTAAAGACAACTAACTATAAGAAAAGGAAAGAATAGACAGTATAGACACATGAATAAGGAACCCAATCTTGGAACCTTAAAGTAACTAAAAACAGACTAATTTCTCCCTAAAGACAAATTAAGAGCCCTTCTCACTGAATTCCTGGCTACGTACGAGTGCAAAAACTTGACTTGGTCACTAAGGTTTGTACCCTTTCCGAAGGTGCCTGAGAAACCCAATAAAACGGGAGAATTTGTGTCTAAGGAAAACTTTACCAGTAAAGGTAACAACACACAAAAACTATAAGAAAATGTTCTAAACATGAATTTAAACTTGTAAAAATAAAAAAAAAACAATAAAAAACTTGCCTAAATAACTGAGTACGAAACTCACCAAACGGCGGGTGAAAGGGGGAGACGAAGAAGCAGATGTGCTGGTCAGCCTCCTGGCCCACCGAAGGACCAAAGGCTGGTCAGCCGTTCCCCACCAAGGGAACCAAAGGTCTGGGGCGACCAAAGGGAGATGTGCCAGTGGTTGGGAATAGAGATTCCCCCAAACACGCAGCGGTTTCCTCCTATCCAAAAAGGTTAAGGACCAGCCGCTGATCTGTACCGAAGCAGACAAAAGTGATCCCACTGCACTGGGACAGCGATCCCACTCGACTCCACGTTGAAATCAGAGTGCCACTTCACTCTCTTGCCTCCTTCCTCCAACCCTGAACCGGTGAACACCATCTCTCCGCCAGAGTTATATCGTACTGACACACAAACATAACGAAAAACACGTGCAGGCAGCACAAAACCGCTCTGCCACACTCTTGTCACCCAATACAAGAAGTGGAAAAGAAAAATGCAGGGGGGGGGGGGGGGGGGGGGGGGGGGAATGCAAATGCAAAAAAAACAAAACAAAACAAAGCAAAACACGGACAGCACGCCAAGTACTTCCACTGACAGCCAAATGGTGACAATCTCGAGTGAAATCAGCAGACACTGCTAAGGGTGGTTTCACACTGCTAAAGCAAGGCTGAGTAGGCTGGCGACTGTCCGTGGCAGATGTATTGATGTACTTTTCTATGAGACCATTCATAAGAAATCAGTTTACAACATTATAGATATTATTACTATTTCTAACAGAATTACAGTTGCTACTGTATTAGAGAAAAAAGTCTTAAATGTAAAATTCGGTATTCTATCGGAAAAAAATGAACAAAAAAATTCGTATAAGCTGAAGGGAGACAGCAGATGCTTTCATCAATTTCATTATTGCCGGGACTTAAGCGCTCAGGCAAAAAACGCAGAACGGGGAGACATCTGATGCATGCGTGGAGTCACAATTGTAGATCTGCTTATCTGTTTTTGCTTTCTACTCATGAAGCATTGTAGATATATGAATTCTGACTAAAAGATACAGGAAACAGATTTTGTTATAGGAAATGTCATTCATGTAAAAAAAATGTAAAATCGGGTATTCTATCTGTTTTCCATAGTTGCACCTTACATTACTGGTCGGAATTGTTATAATCACTGTGTTACGGTTACTACCGTCATTCTTTTCGTTGGTGCTACTGATATATACTATATATAAGTTGTACATTAACCAAAACAAGAATCCGTCCATGTACAGTGATATATACATATAGCTTCTATGATACCACAGACATTTGAGAATATAAAATACAATAATGATTGAAACCATTATCGCCAAATTAAAACTCTGGTTGTATTGTACTATACATCAGTGAAAACAGTTTTCGCACAATCGAAAATAGTTTATGAATACGTCTTCACACAACTTTTCAGCATGTCTACCTTCACCTTGCCAACTCCCTTACTGCATCCTAACTGACACTGACAGAACGGGTTTCTCTTGAGCCTTTGGACTCATTAAGTTGGTGATTTTTAATCTGCACTGTTGTGTTGTACTATCCAACTGCTGATGCACATACATGCACTGTGTGTGGTACTTCCAGTGTGAAAACAGTCTCTCTGCTTCTTCTTCTTCTTCTTCTTTTTCTTTCTTCTTCTTTTTTGATACAGGCAGAATCAATATAACATCAAAAGCACCGTAAGTCTTGTGGCAGTGATTTGTTTGGATTCCTGCTTGAATTATTTCATTGGGTAACATAATTGCTGGTACAACAAGGAT
>JADBJO010007332.1:60000-72500 GCA_016801955.1 Conus betulinus | reverse complement strand
CTGTCTGTCTGTCTGCCTCTCCCTCTCTCTCTCTCTCTCTCTCTCTCTCTCTCTCTCTCTCTCTCTCTCTCTCCCGTCCCAAATAATATTTTTCTTTTATTTTGCTGCTAGGCAAGTATCGGATTTTGTTGTTCAGAGAGGATCAATTCATTAGTCAGGTTTACAACAGTCAGATAGTCATCTAACAGCGACATACATTCATAACCGATGTTTTCCTTTATGCTTTTGACGATTGATATGCACAAAGCACTGTGATTTCCGATAATGTATCTTGCCTACAGATAACATACAAATGATGGTTGTACCAATCAGCGTATTGATTTTTCGTCAGCAACGCCTAGAATTGGTTTGGTTTCGGTTCTCAACAACAAACAGTTAAACATTTTAAAACATCACTTCAACGCTCCAAAGAAATGAAATCTAAATCTACAGACCTACGTGTGTATTTTTCGACGAACATTTCCGTTTTACACAATGTACCGCCAACGATTAATAATCTTATCTTTTATTAACCAATCAGCAGACCGGCCATCGACAAACATTTAAAGTAAACGTTTGTCTCATCAATGGTGATGTGGTCAGCAAAAAAAATGTGTAGGCCTATAACGGAGACTAATATCAAGATAGCTACGGATCCATTTTCAGGCTATGTACAACTAAAGCAAGGCTCGGGGGAGGGTGTGGGGGGGGTGTGGGGGGGGTCCGCCAAAGCCAAGAAGCCTATGGAATGGATTTGATCAAATGTGCAAGTACCCCAAGTTAAATTGACGAAGTGGAAAATTTTCAGGGCTCTGCTAAAGTCATCTGATTCATTCAGACATACTGATTTTTAATACAAACTGATTATCTTCGTGCCACAGATTCAAGACTACACGTAGCTATTTCTATTTGCAGAACTGAAAGCCACGCGCAAAGCTTGAAGCTGACAAGTCAGTTGCTAGTGATTTCTAAACTGTAACCAGCTCAGAAAACAAAATGTGACTCTTTAAAACAGAAAACCCCACCTCGCGTGATTCTGTTGAAAATTGTCGTCGAAATCGTGATAAAAAAACGATTTTTCTTTTTCTGAGAAAATGTCAAAGTAAAGAAACATGCCAGCCAGTGCTGAAATCTTGAAAATAGAACATGAGAAATAAGGACAGACATAGTACACGGCCTATGGATACGTGCTATTGATGAGACAAACGTTTACTTTAAATGTTTGTCGATGGCCGGTCTGCTGATTGGTTAATAAAAGATAAGATTATTAAGTCTGTTTGCTACATCTGAAAATGTCCTGGTTTTTGCACCACCACCACCCTCTCCTTCCACTTCCTCTATAGAAAAACATTGAACATTGGGCAAGTGTGCTGGGGGGCTTGATGATGCCTTATTATTATTATTATTTTTTTGTTTTGACTTTTCTTTTCCCCATTTTTTCACTTTCTTTTTCTCAAGGACTTCAGAGATTCACACACCATGCATAGTCTGTGTGTTTCTTTGCTCATGAACATTCGCTTGATGTTTTAGTTTTGTTGCATTTGATGCAAGGCGCCTAGGTTTGTTAATGTTCAAATGTTTAGGATCCTGACACTTTCTCTCGGTTGCATTTACCAGTCACGCCAAAAGGAACGTTATTTGTTTTTGTTTTTTCAGGGGGAAAAAAATACAAAAAAATCTCTGAGCTCATCCAACGATCATGAAACAGCAACACACCAATCTAGTTTTTAAAAATGATAAGCAGACATAACAGGATTCAAAGCCACGCTCATTTGATACGTATAACCAAACAAACAAGTGCATTGTCACAAACACATTCTTCAGACATCAGAAATAAAAGGTGAAAATGCACACAGCAGTACTTTTCCACATGACAATCAACACAGCAATACTCGTCCACATGACAATCAACACAGCAATACTCGTTCACATGACAATCACACAGCAATACTCGTCCACATGACGATCAACAGGAGAATCTCTCTCTCTCTCTCTCTCTCTCTCTCTCTCTCTCTCTCTCTCTCTCTCTCTCTCACAAACAGGAGAATGTCTCTCTCTCTCTCTCTCTCACACACACACACACACACCACACACACACACACACACACACACACACACACACACACACACACACACACCACACACAAACAGGAGAGTGGCAATCTCTGTCTGTCTGTCTGTCTGTCTGTCTGTCTCTCTCTCTCTCTCTCTCTCTCTCTATATATATATATATATATATATATATATATATATATATATATATATATATATATATATATATATATGTATATCTATCTATCTATGTATATATATATATATATATATATATATATATATATATAATATATATATATATGTGTGTGTGTGTGTTGTGTGTGTGTGTGTGTGTGTGTGTGTGTGTTAAAAGTTGGATTAATATGTTAGCATAAAATCAACAGCGCTGTTTCTTGCTGTGTCTGCAATTGTTAACCATTTCTATCCTGGTGTTTAGGGTTGCTAATTGTGGTTTGCATAATATCATATATTTTTCTGTTAGACATAAATTACATCTTTTTGAAATGTTATTATATGATGCAGCTCTTTTTAAGATTTTCCAGGATATGTTAGTAGTCTATTTTTTTATCTTTGAGTTTCCAAATATATTTACTCAATTCTGTTTGATTTTTGTATCTTTCTTTATTAAATGACTGTTTATGATTTGCATATCTAGTTTTAAATTGGTTTTCGAGTTACCTATATATGTTTTTCTTCAGCGTTCTCTGATGATACAGTGGCTTGATATACAATATTGCTGTGGAGGCATTTATTGTTTAGAGGGCACTGTTCTTTCTTGGTACAATTGCAAGATTTTTCTTTCTTCACCCTCGTTTGTCTCTGTACTGCTTTTCATTTTGTTGGTTGAATCAATGATGTTTTTGAGATTCGGCATACATGAGTATGATAATTTGACGTTGTGCCTGTTAAATATCTTGGACAGCTTGTGCTCTTTTGGGAAAGAAGATGACAGAATTTTAAAGAATTCTTTCCCTACGTTTGTTTTAACTCTTCCGTCGTATGGGGGGTTGTACCATATGATTTTCCTTTTCCTGTTCTTCTTGTGTCTGCTCATGTCATTTCCTGGGTCATAGTATAATTTATAGTTGTAGCCACTTTGGTGTAACGCTTCTTGGTACTCAGCTGCAGTGTTATTAAATACTGTTTCATTACATGACAGATTAGATAATCTCTTGTTTATGCCTCTAGGTATTGTTTTCAGTATGGAAGGTGGGTGATTACTTTTGATGTTTATATAAACAGATGTGTCATTTTTTTATATGGTTTAAATATGTGTTGGTTGCGGTCTAACGTAATGTCTAAGTAATTCACTATCTTTTTGTTTGCTTCTGCGGTGATTTTTAAATTTTGATCGTGGGAGATTTTGCACAATTCTTTTTTTTCTTATTTTCAATGTTTCTAGGGCTTTCGCTCAATGCAGCAAGGCCATCATCTTTGTACAGTCCAATTTGTTTTCCAAGTTTTTTTTTGAATGTGAGATAGCATAAATAGTCCGACAAGTTCGGAGGTTTCGGCACCATCATACGATCCCATTGTAACGTATTCCTAGTATTCTTGGACAAAGTCTCATTTCAACAAGATGTAATTTATGTCTAACACCAGGATAGAAATGGTTAACAATTGCAGACACAAATGGAAGTTCCTATCAGTGAACAGAAATAAAAAATAAAAAAAAAAACATATGAAAAACACTGACTGTACGTGATGGCAAGCAGCAAACACCTATAAAACGACTGACAGCACTGACCACTGTTTTTAGATTGTTGTTGGTTAGCAACACCATTATTTATATTTCTATTTCTTCAATCTAAGACATAAGAGCAAGCTTTATTTATAATTGAAAATTTCATGCAGTCATTGCAACACCAAGCTGCTCTGTAAGTTGCTGGAATGGTGCTTGGTTACTTATCCTTTCAATTTATTATTTTATTGTAATTTAGTCCCTTGCGATATTCATTCCAAGAACTGTCCCTCAGCACTTGTGCCTAAGAGGTTATCTTTTTTATATTTTCTACTTTTCACAAGAAAATGTAGCTTGTTTCGCTCGTTCATGATTTTCTTTTGCTTCTTGCGCGGCACCTTTGGTTGGTTTTTTTTGAAACTCAACAAATATACTACGGTATTGCACACCAGCCTTATTCTGGGATAGCATTCTTCTTAAAACCGGAAAGGCAGAGAAGTTATGTTACCATTTTCGCAGTCACTGAGAAAAGACCAATCATGTTTCGAAATACTGGTATCTGACCAGAAATACTGGTATCTGACCAGAAGTTTTAAGTTAGTGAGTTTCTTTCCCCATTGCAACTTAACTCCTTTTTCGGGCCTATAAGCTTGCTGAGGCATTTATCATTCTCCATTTAAGCACATGCAGTTAGTTAGGCAGAATTATCTACCACTGCAGATGTCGATGTTTATCTCCCCCAATTTCTACAAATTAAGACATAAGAGCAAGTTTTGTTTCTTAATGACGTTTGGGTAGTGGAGGATTGATAAGAAGCGAGCCGGATCTTTTCCACCGCAGCTAATGCCCGCAAAGTGTTGGTGTGTGACAGCAGCGTAGGAGAAATAACACATGGACAAAAAGAACTTAAATGCATGTTGGAAGGTGGAGAGACTCGGTCGCACAGTATGGGCAGCCTAGACCTGGCCCCAAAGTAAGTCTTGCACACACCTATTGCAGATAGGTGAAATGAAAACATGAGAAAAACGCCGAGAGAAAAAAAATAATCCAAAATTAGAACCTGTTCGTATGGAGTTTTTGTCAAAATTCAAACCCGTTACAACAGAGACAAAACAGAGTAAAATGATACCAAAAATAAAGATAGGGACTGGGTAGGGTGAGGGAGGCAGGGATATGAGAAAAAAAAAAAGAAACACAGAGTAAAACGACAGAACCAGACGCTTTCTTCCATGAGAAATCAATTCATGCAAAGTCCCGAGTGGGTTTTGTGCTAGAACGAATACGAACATATGCAAGAATTAATGTGAAAGGGATGTGTCTTCACACATCGGTGGGATTTTGTTTTTCTTCTCGTGAATGGTGTGCATGATTCACGGTCTTCTGAGAACAGAAAACCTGCACTGGGGAATAAAGGATATCAAGCAACGCAAAGGGAGGGGGGGAGGGGGGGGGGGGGAAAGATGTGGTGGGTACTAGAAATGAGTTATGTCTCTTCAATCACAAGCAGCCCAAAAGCTTTGGTGTGAAAAAGCAATGTGAATGAGATTGTCGGAAACTCAGAATGTGCAGAGATGGGCGTTGACACATCATGGTGAAAATGTCAGTCACTGCCTGTACTGACAAACACAAGGGGTTGAACCCGTGGTAGGATATCCCACCCTGATACTGAAGGGGTGAGGTGAAGAGAGGCTGTGCGTCTGTGCGTGTGTGTGTGTGTGTGTGGTGGGGTGGGGGGGGGGGGGTGGCGGGGGCGGGGAGATGGAGACGAAAGAACTTCAGTTTGATTTCTTTGAATTAAAAGGCAACAATTCAAGCTTGGTGTCTCTCGGCGGCAAATTTGTTTTTGTGTTCTTGAGAGAATCATTCGATTTCATGTCATTCACATGTGTATAAAACGGAGTCAGTCTCAAAACCTGCAGTTTGATTGTCCGCCTCTGTGTGTGTGTGTGTGTGCGTGTGCGTGTGCGTGTGTGTGTGTGTGTGTGTGTGTGGTGTGTGTGTGCGCGTGTGCGTGCGTGCGTGTGTGTGTGTGTGGCGTGGGTGTGTGTGAGTGCGTGCGTGTGTGTGTGTGTGTGTGGGTGTGGGGTGTGGGTATGGGTGGGTGGGTGTGTTGGTTACTGTGTATGTTTGTGTGTGTTTTGTGCGCGCGTGCGCATGTGTGTGTGTGTGTGTGTGTGTGTGTGTGTGTGTGTGTGTGTGTGCGCGCGTGTGGTTGTCGTGGTGAAAGTTAGCGTTTTTCCTTAGGAGGTACAAACACCAGTGGATAAAAATGATATTGTGAAGACGGGGTCAGTCATTCTCTGCATACAAATGTCCCCGTGTGGTAATGGCTAGCAATCTATGATTTACATTTTCAGCAATATGTCTAAGATGATAAAACTGACATTTCTAGTACAATTCCGTTTACAAGAATTTTCTACTTTGTACACATGTAAAAGACGTTGCATGATAGACGCCAGCATTGTAACCGATACGCATGCTATGAAGACCTTTGAGTGGAATTTCTAACACGCAGAGAGGCATGTATAAATGAGTATGTCACTAAACACAGAACTAACATAGATCATTATATGGACACGATTGAAAAAGAAAGTCTAAGTGAGACCAAATGAGTTTATTATCGATGGTGAATATTCACCAAGAATCCTACGGCGAAGCAGAAAATATACCAGTCTCTCTTGTGTCAACAATCACGGGGTCGGCTTGTCGAACAAGAAAAGGCGTACTGACATATCCCTCTGTGGGTCAGATGGGGGACAGGGTGGTAACAGTGGTGCCGGGCGAAGGCAACATGTTTGACAAGAAAGGAGACCGATTTCTGAACCTGTTGCTGGGAATGTACAAATGAAGACATGACAGATGCACTGCACTGCGTAATACTGATACTGATGCTGTGTATGTGTGTGTGCGTGTGTGTGTGTGTGTGTGTGTGTGTGTGTGTGTGTGTGTGTGTGTGTGTGTGTGAGAGAGAGAGAGAGAGAAAGAGAGAGAGAGAGAGAGAGAGAGAGAGAGAGAGAGAGAGAGAGAGAGAGAGAGAGAGAGAGAGGGAGGGAGGGAGAGATACAGCGAGATAGAGAGAGAGACAGTAGTTTGTGTTTGCGTGTGTATGTATGCATATCTGTATACGTCTCTCTCTCTCTCTCTCTCTCTCTCTCTCTCTCTCTCTCTCTCTCTATATATATATATATATATATATATATATATATATATATATACATGTGTGTGTGTCTGTCTGTCTGTGTGTCTCTCTGTGTGTCTGTCTGTGTATTGTGTGGCTCTGTGTGTCTGTCTGTGTGTCTGCACATGCGCGTGCTGGTGTTTTCTGCGTTCCCAATCGAATCTTCATGGCCCTTGCCTTGACCCTTCCTTCCACTCCTTTTTCAACCCTTCAACTTCATAAGGTGTGTATTCATCACACGAGTCAAACAGCCACTTTGTTTCTTGTTTTCTCTTACTCTTTCTTTCTTTCCCTTCGTTTTTCTCCGTCGTCTGCCCCCCCCCCCCCCCTCCCCTTCCCCCCCCCCCCCCCCCCCCCCCCCCCCCCCCCCCCCTCTTTTACCACTCCACCTTCCCCGATATCGTCAGTATTCCCATTTTAATTTTGATTTTTTTTTTTATTTCATCTTTCTTTCTTCTTCTTTTTTTTTTTTAAATTTGTTTTTGGTCAGTGGTGTTCTCCCATGATTTGATCTTTGTTCTGGGCGGCTCCACGTCGGCCCATCACTGTAGGGTTGTAACCTTGAAGGATATTGCTGGTGGCTTTGCTCACTATGACAGCACGACAGTCAGTGTATGTTGGATGATTGGTCTCTTTTTTTCACTCAGCCAGAGAGTGCGTCAGTCAGTGTAGATTGGATGATTGGTCTCTTTTTTCACTCAGTCAGAGAGTGCGTCAGTCAGTGTATGTTGGATGCTTTGTCTCTTTTTCACTCAGCCAGACAGACAGAGGGAGGTGAGGACCTTTACTTCTGCTCCTCCCCCTTTACCCTCACATTTACCGGCAGCTAATGTATGTCAGCAGTAAAGACACCAGGATCTTGCTAAATTCTATTAACAATAGATAACAGGGTAATGTACTAGACACATAGATTGTACATCTGCGGACCGTAAACATCAGATGAGAACCTCACTGCAAAGATTTGATATCGTTTGTTTTTTTTTTCTTACCCTTCACTTCTATACGAGTAGTAAAACGTCATCTTAAATGTTACCGATAGAACGGAAATCCATAAGCCATCCAGTTTTATGGACGTAAAACGTAATTAGTGGGTGTTCATTAAGTTAGTCGAGGATAGGATAAACCTCCTCAGTGTAAACTCCGTTTGTTAGTTTGTGGGTTAGTTTCACGTCCTATTGACCTGAGGCCCTTAAGGACACGGTGCACTTGCTGACGTGGGTCTGCATGTTCAATGGCATCTGTTGTCGCTGGCAGTGGCGGGCTAGTTGCAGGTGAGGCCGTAGTCTTTCTCTGTCCGAGCTCTTGTTCCTCTTGAAACTTTGTGTAATTTCGGGCTGTTTAGTCGGCCGACGATGGGCGTCGGTGTATTTCGTCTCTTTTCCCCAAACTAAAGGTTGTCTTCAGGACCACCAGGTGGCCTTTTGCGCGCTCGTGTGGCGATGGTCCTGTTCCGCGTGAAGCCGCCTCAAGGAGGGAGCTGAACGAAAGTCGCTGGAGCGTTGCACGAGACCCTAATATTCGGCGGGTACACGCAGACTGCGGCTGATGGGGCAATTTTTCAGCCCAATCCGATATGGAATGCCCCCATGTCTGCCTGGCTCAGAGCACTGTATCCCAGGCCATGGCAATCGCAGTAAGGCAGCGTTCCATCGTCGATTGCCTCCACATCTCCAGGAGCCGTCCTCCGGCGATACCTATATGGTTGGAAGGATCGCTGCGGCGCCTCACACTGACCTCTCACATCACTGTCCTTCAAAGGAGATCTGCCACCTCTCCCTCGGCGTCCGCTGCCATGCCACACTGGCAGCGAACTCGACGCGTGAACGCCAATTTTGCGCCGAGTTTGACAGGAAAAGTGGTTGCTCGTTCTTCATTCTAATTGCCCTGAATGTTGTTTGGCTTGCCTGAAGAAAACCTCTCAGGTCGAAACGCGTCGTGTTTTTTGTCCCACATTGTGTTTGTCCACGTTAACTGACAGATTACTCTAAATTCCCCTGAAAGTGTGTTTCAGTTCTGTCTGCAGTCATCTCACCTTGAAACTTACTTCCTCTATTTGGTTTAATACCAGGATTTCTTCCCCTGGAATGAGTTCAAAAACCACAGTTGTTCCCCTTTTCAATGAACGTTCTGTTCCATCGTTTCGTATATATATATATATATATATATATATATATATATATATATATATATATATATATATATATATATATATATATATATATATATATATATATATATATATATCAGTGATTAATTCAACTTGGGGAGTAGACCAATAGCGTCAATATTGTAACAAAAGGTTTATGACATATACAATATGCCTTAAAATGAACTTTTGTACTATTATCTGTTAAAAACGCACAGCACAAAACCTTTTCTGAACACACACACACACACACACACACACACACACTGATATATATATATATATATATATATATATATATATATATATGAGAGAGAGATAGAATATTCTCCTCTCCTTTTGATTACAAAAAAAACACACATAGTAGGTATTAAAAAGAGCAGGATCTGGGCACAGTCTACCAATAGGTAACAGACTATGGGCAATGTTTTGATAAACAAAGACACATAAAAAAAAGAAGTGCATGAGCAGAATGTAAACATCGGATGAGGAGACACATAGCAAGGGGACTGGTCTGGCTTCGCTTTCCTTTCCTTCCCCTTTCCCACCTCTGTACGAGTTGTAAACCCTCGCCTTGACAAGTGTTGAATGTCACCGAAAGAACAGGAACCCGTCAGTCATACGATTTTTACGGATAATTGTTCAGTCCTCTGAACTGGTATAACTTAGCTTCAATGTTAGTTTGAAAACGAAAGGACTGAGGGCGGAAAATGAAGTTTAGAAAGAAAAAGGGGTTAGCTATCGCCACAGACAAACAGATTAAAAGACAAAATGTAATGCATTTCGACCTCTTGGGGGGTCTTCTTCAGAAAAAAAAGCAAATAACAATTAGGACAATGAAAACGAAGAATGAGAAACCAGTTTTCTGCTCATATTCGGCGCAAAAATGGCTATTGGATGAAAACCAGATAGGGTTTCATTCAACGGCTATTTTGCGCTGAATATGAAGGTAAGTGGTTTTTTTCGTTCTTCGTTCTCACTGTCCTGATTGTTGTTTTTTTTTTTTGTTTGTTTTTTTTGTCTGAAGAAGACCCAAGAGGTCAAAATGCATTGTGTTTTGTCTTGTAATCTGTTTGTCTGTGTCTGTGGCGGTAAACTAACCCCTTTTCTTTCTAAAATCAGGCTTTAACGCTTTACGAAAGCTTTTCTTTTTCTTTTTTTTTTCTTATGACTCATGGGAACGTTTCTTAATTCTCTCTCTCTCTCTCTCTTCTCTCTCTCTCTCTCTTCTTACACACACACACACACACACACACACACACACACACACACACACACACACACACACACACACACACACACATATACACGCACACAAGCGCGTGCAAAACCTGCGACAGAAAATAATCACGAATAACAAATCTTGGACCATTTAAATGACCAAATAAATGAAAATTAATTTATGTAATTTAAGTACAAAATGGTCAAGCGCGCCCATCACACGTTTAACCGTGCCCAAGATCTTTATTCTTTACTACGTGATTTGAATAATAACGTCGTGTTCAAAACGTCTCTTCTCCCCCCCCCCCCCCCCCCCTCCTCTATCACACTTCTTTCACCGCTCACTATTGACTATTGTGTCTAGTTCATCATGTCTACAGCTTTCAACGTATATAATCTGAGTGACTTCCTTATCAATTTAATACCGCCGCAACATTCGTTTCATACCTCAAGGTAGGACCGACTATAAGGTATTCTGAGAGTTACCATTTTGTCACTCAGTGAAAGGGGTAATATAAAGTGACCATTCTAAATATGAAAAAATCCATCAGAGTATCCCACAACAGGTGCACTTAGGTATCAGACTATCCCACAACAGGTGCTCTTAGGTATCAGACTATCCCACGACAGGTGCTCTAAAGTATCAGACTATCCCACAACAGGTGCACTCAGGTATCAGAGTATCCCACGACAGGTGCTCTTAGGTATCAGAGTATCCCACGACAGGTGCTCTTAGGTATCAGAGTATCCCACAGCAGGTGCTCGTAGGTATCAGAGTATCCCACGACAGGTGCTCTTAGGTATCAGAGTATCCCACGACAGGTGCTCTTAGGTATCAGAAATCCCACGACAGGTGCTCTTAGGTATCAGAGTATCCCACGACAGGTGCTCTTAGGTATCAGAATATCCCACGACAGGTGCTCTTATGTATCAGAAATCGCACGACTGGTGCTCTTAGGTATCAGAGTATCCCGCAGCAGGTGCTCGTAGGTATCAGAGTATCCCACGACAGGTGCTCTTAGGTATCAGAGTATCCCACAGCAGGTGCTCTTAGGAACATAAGGATGAAATGTACCTTTACTTCTGAAGTTCGAAATATATTTCCTAGCTGCAGTCGATGCAAGCTGTTGTTGTTGTTGTCGTCGTTGTCGTTGTTGTTGTTGTTGTTGTTGTTGTTGTTGTTGTTATCGTCGTCGTCGTGGTCGTCATCGTCGTTGCTGGTGCTGTTGTTGTTGTTGTTGTTTGTTGTTGTTGTTACTATTGTTGTTGTCGTTGTCAAGCTGTTGTTGCTGTCATCGTCGTCATCGTCATCGTTGTTGTTGTTGTTGTTGTTGTTGTTGTTGTTGTTGTTGTTGTCGTAGCTTTTGTTGTCGTCGTCGTCGTCATCATCATTGATGTTCTTGTTGTTTCGTTGTCGTTGTTGTTGTTGTTGTTGTTGTTGTTGTTGTTGTTTGCTGTTGTTGTATATCTCTCTGACAGATTAGTTTGGATGAAGGAATGGAAGACACGTTTGTGAGTCTGCTACTGTTGAAGAGCAAACAGAGGATGTGCTGCCCTCTGTCTTGGCCTTCATAGTCAGCCTCCAGGCTGATAATGCTAGGCTGCTTGCCGATTCAAGGCAGACAATAATGTGTGTTTTACGCCACACATCCCCAGTACAAACTTACTTTCTCTGGAAAAAAAAAAACCCGCTGGAACTTTCAATAAACTCATCCCGGTGTTGTGAGGAAAAGTTCATGTTCAGTCTAGCCGACGAAAAGATGATCAACAGATTGTGCCGTCACCGTGTCATATACTCGTCTGGAGAGCACACCATCGAATTCCAACTTTTTTGGGGGGGTGGGGGGGGGGGGGGGGGGGGGCTAGGGGGGGGGAGGGAGAGGAGGAGGAGGGTGTAGATCATGACTACGATCTTTAGACGTGACTGGATGACTGTGATGCCCCTATATATCAGTGACTACTATGAGCTCATCTTCTACCTGTGTTACTACTACCTTCTTTCCCCTCACGTTTTTACGTTTACTTTTCATGGTGCTCAGCATATTCCTAACGTCTTTCAAAGACGACGGGAACGTTTCGCTCAGAGAGCAGCAATTAATGACTGACATACGGGGTTATACAGACTCTTAGTGGGGCAACTTTCTCCAAAGGCAGCTGGGTGACCTGGAGAGGAGATAGGATGGAAATGTGTGTGCGTGCGTGCGTGCGTGCGCGCGCGCGCGCGCGCGCGCGCGTGTGTG
>JADBJO010007332.1:40000-45000 GCA_016801955.1 Conus betulinus | reverse complement strand
CAAACAGACACAAACAAACAAAAACACAAACAAACAAAACAGACACAGTGGAACTGCGGGGAACACAGTCCTATGTCCGCTGCCGAAAAACTATGACGGATTTCAGTTTTGCCCTTTAAAACATTTTCTTTTGCCAGGGGGAATAATTGTGAATGTGGACTGTCAGGGTTACGTCCCATTTTCTTTTTTTTTTTTTTTTGACGGAAAATGGAAAATGCAGAATGTGAAGGCATATGCCACTAAAAACGTTCTGATATTCTGTTTAAAACAAACGAACAAAAACCTAAACGTACTTCACAGACAGTTATTAATGCTAAAGGTCACTTGTAATGGTTTATGCTCAGTTGAAATCTTTTGTTGAACAGTTATCCCAATCATACATAAAAAAAAAAAAAAAAAAATGATTGCTCTTTTCTTTTTCTTTGCTCCCCCTCCTCCAGTGTGTCACAGAGTTCGGTTCAAATCAGTCCAGTAACTTGAGCGTCATCGTGGTGGAGGAGAGAACAGTAAAAAAAAAGCCAAGACAACGAACAAACAAGTCAATGGGTGCGTTCCTCAGCCAACGGATGAGACAACTGAACACACAAGCCAACATGTAAACATAGCCCCCCCCCCCCCCCCCAAGGTCGACCCCCCTGCCGCCAAGCCCCCCAAGGTCGACGAAAAACAACCCAGGTCGAATAATGAGTGTGTGGGGGAAACCTGGAAACCGACGGTAAGCAGAAGAAAAAGATGCTGGACTTCAGTGAACACAGCCAGAAGAGTGGCTTATCTCTGGTGTTGGATGACACAAGGGCTTGGGGGGGGGGGGGGGGGGGGGGAAAGGAGAAGGAATTAAAGTAGTACTGTATGCTGAGTGGTAAGCTAAACACAGCGTGTGTGGATCTCCGTGGCTGATGGGGCGATGTGCCACACAGGACGAACGAAACGTTATCTTCGGTAGTGCGGCTTAGTAGCGGCTGGTTCTGGAGAGAGAGAGAGAGAGAGAGAGAGAGAGAGAGAGAGAGAGCCGAGGACGGAAGCAGTCAAGTTAGACAGCGTCTGAAATAGAAACACACACACCCACACACACACACACACACACACACACACACACACACACACACACACACACACACACACACCACACAGGGAGAAACATACAGACCAACAAGCTTTGTCGTCCATCGTAGTAAAGATATGGAATCCTGCAGGGAATATGCAAATGAGCGGAATGTCACTATCTATTGTCAACATCGAACGAAGATGTACATTTCAAGCGTTTCCCATAGGTTATCCCTCTGACACGTAAATATCTTCCATAGCAATCAACAGCAGAAAATCAATATCTCTCTCTCTCTCTCTCCTCCTCTCTCTTCTCTCTCTCTCTCTCTCTCTCTCTCTCTCTCTCTCTCTCTCTCTCTCTCTCTCTCTCTCTCTCTGTGGATGGTCGTTGTTCAGGCTGATGGTGCTTGGAATAGTAGCAGTGTTTTACTTTATGTTTGTTGAGAATTTACTGTGTGGTTATTTAATTGATTTTTGCTTTTGCATCCTCATGCCATCAAGGCTGTATAGCTAATGGCATTAAAAAATGTTCAGTGTTCTCTCTCTCTCTCTCTCTCTCTCTCTCTCTCTCTCTATTTTTTTTTCCTCATTTCTCTTCTACTTTTATTTTGATGTTCCATTGTAATTGCAAGACCGCTTGTTTGTTTGCTTGTTTGCTTCTTACATTAATTCATTTCACTGCATGTTGTAGTCCCTACTCAGGGCGAGAGAACTGGATATAAAAAGTGCGTCGGTACTTATCTATTATCCTCACAGATAAAGAATGTTGTCTTGTCTTGTCCCTCCCCGCCCCCCCCCCCTCCATATGTCCCCTCTCCATCTGTCTCTCTCTCTCTCTCTCTCTCTCTCTCTCTCTCTCTCTCTCTCTCTCTGTCTGTCTCTCTCTCTGTGTATCTCTCTGCATACCTTTTGCAATGTCCGTGTGTGGGCTGTACGGAGACATGGCTGTTGCCGACGGCTGTACCATGTATAGATGATGGCAATCTAAAAAAAAGGGCCTCCCATATTTTTCCTTCCACCGACTAATGGATGCAGTCGTGTTTTCATACTATATTTTAGGCACTAGCTAATGGAAACACACACACACACACACACACACACACACACACACACACACACACACACACACACACACCACACACACCACCACCACCACCACCACCATTACCCACCACCACCACCACCACCACACCACCACACCACACCACAGCTTTTTTTTTTTTTTTTTTTTTTCGTTTTGTTTGTTTGTTTGTTTGTTTGTTTTCACTGGCCTACTTTCATTCTCAGAATGACGGAAGAAGCCTTGTCCTGTACTTGTTTTCCAACACAACGTATCTGATCCTTGTAAAGGGCTTTTCTGCACAATTCATAGCTGCTGTCAGCGCTTGAATAACTGCGAGTGCTTGGGCCAACAGTGGAGCTGACCACTCTAACTGTTGACATATTTCGACCTCTCTTTGCATCTTTAGAGGAATCCTCAAGTATAGACTGACTCTCTTAATGGATGCTTTTCTGAGGCCTGTGCTCAAATGTCCGGACCAACACTGCAGGTGTCTGTACCCCTCAGGCCTAGCTTACACTGTGATATATTGTCAAAAGATCAAGTGCTGTCTTGTCTTGAAGTGCTTCCTACCCGAAATGAAATTCCGAAAGTATCATCATAATCATCCTCATCTACATTCATCTCGGAATTTAAAAAAGGAGGAGGGGAAGAACGTAAAAGTAACTGCCATGTCATACCATTGTTTTTGTGGTGACACCAGATTCGATTTACTCTCCCTGTCCATCCTGTGGTGTGACCAGGCCAAAGGTTTCGGTGTCGGCATGTTCATGGGGACGCTAGATAGATGGACTTGATAGCGCCCTATGCAGCAGGTGGAGGGGTGGAAGGGGACGGGAGGGGGGGGGGGGGGGGGGTAAGGGGGGGAGGGGTTCGATGGGAGATCATTTGCGCTCGCTCAGCCGTTCACAAATGTGGCTAAGGGTTATTTTCGCCATTTCTGTCCGCTGTCGGCACTGAAAAGGAAACAACAACCTACGGCGGTACTGGAAAAAAGGGACAAGATACAAATAAAGAGTAAATCGCGCTTATGTACAATACAAAACAAAAATACATGTTCGACAGGTATGCTTTCTCCACATGTTAAACAGTTTCCACAAAACACACAGCATTGTCAACACTGATGGCCGTCAGCATGAGAATGTCTTTCTGAAGCTGAAGGCATATTTGTCGAAACTTTTCATTCTTCAATATTGTAGATGAATATTACTTCAAATTATGCTTTGTGTGCTTGTTTGTGTGTTGGTTGTTGTCAGCACTGATTTTAAAGAAGCAACAATGCAGCAGACAAGTAAAGCTGTTAATACATTTTCCATCCTTTCAGGGTCCTCTCTCTCTCTCTCTCTCTCTCTCTCTCTCTCTCTCTCTCTCTCTCTCTCTTTGCTTGCGTGCCATTGTGTGTGTGTGTGTGTGTGTGTGTGTGTGTGTGTGTGTGTGTGTGTGTGTGTGTGTGTGTGTGTGTGTGTGTGTGTTTGAGCGCGTGTGCGCGTGGGCGCGTGTGTGTGCGTGCATAGTCGTGTCTGTGTGTCTGTTTACGTGTATGTACCTGCATAAGCCCAGAGGTTTAACAAATGAAGAAGAAAGAGAGAAATCGATCGATCGATAGATGGATAGATAGACAGACAGAGAGACAGATAGATCTATGGATAGACAGAGGACAGACAGACAGACAGATAGACAGACAGACAGACAAACAGACAGACAGACATACAGATAGATAGATAGATAGATAGATAGATAGATAGATAGATAGATAGATAGATAGATAGATAGATAGATTGATTGATTGATTGATGGATCGGTGGATGGCTGGATGGATGGAAAAAAAAAGATAGATAAGTAGATAGATAGATAGATAGATAGATAGATAGATAGATAGATAGATAGATAGATAGATAGATAGATAGATAGATATAGATAGATAGATAGATAAAGAGAGAGAGAGAGAGAGAGAGAGAGAGAGAGAGAGAAAGAGAGAGAGATGGACAGACATATAAATAGATTGATAGATGATACAGAAGAATACTCAGAAAAGCAGACAATTGTCTGAAGGTCTAGATTTCACTTCTACTTAGTGTCATTAAACTCGGTTTGGAAGTTTCTGCGTAAAACTTGCTGATAGGCAAACAAACAAATAAACAAACTACACTGGCACTTTGAAGAACAAAGTCCTCTGCTAAGCTAGAATGGAGTTAAGAGTCGCCCTCCGAGCTGGGTGATGACTATAATCATTTCATTTGGTGCCAAGAGAAGTAATTGTAGGTACAGACTGAAGGTGTTTACAACCCTATTTTCTTTTTTTTTTTTTAATTTTTTAAAGGAAAATGGAAAATACTGAACAACAAGGTATAAGTCCTGGTAAAGAAAAAAAGCTCCGTTAAAAAAAAAACAACAACAACAATAACAACAACAAAAATAGCAAATAAACAAAACAGCAAAGAAAATAAACTTGTGGCTTCATAGACGCTGATAGTGACTGTAGTGATTTATAGTAAGCTGAAAATTTTGTAGTATTCGACCTGATGATTTATCACAGTCCACACTCCAATTTGTTTTCTCTGTCTGCATTCCATTGTGTAGAAAAGTTCTCCCCTGTTGCCATTCCACATTCCATTGTGTAGCAAAGTTCTCTTCTCTGTCTCCATTCCGTTGAGTAGAAAACTTCTCTTAAAATCAGTTCAGCAGCTGTAACGTAATCTTCCTGATAGTTCCTCAAACAAGCAAACAAACCAAACAGCACGTTCCTTTGCGAAGGCAAGCGACAGCTAAACAAACGACCCAACAGTGGAAACATAACCCCCAAGGCGGACGAAAGCCTAATGAGCGAAGGGAAAAACCAGGAAGGAATATGCTGTAAGTGGAAATATAAGAGAATGCTTGACTTCGGTGAACAGAG
>JADBJO010007332.1:32500-35000 GCA_016801955.1 Conus betulinus | reverse complement strand
GTCTCTTTCTCTTTCTGTAAGTCTTTTTATATGTCCGCATGACTGCCACAGGGTGTGTGTGTGTGTGTGTGTGTGTGTGTGTGTGTGTGTGTGTGTGTGTGTGTGTGTGTGTGTGTGTGTGTGTGTGTGTGTGTGTTCGTGTGTGTGTGTGTGTGTGTGTGTTCGTGTGTGTGTGTGTGTGTGTGTGTGCTTGCCTCCTGTGTGTGTGTGTGTGTGTGTGTGTGTGTGTGTGTGTGTGTGTGTGTGTGTGTTCTGTGAGAATAGAAGTTGTTAATATAAGTTTTAATATAGTCACTTATACTTTGATTTTCGCTTGATTTGTCTCTGCATTTCCTCATAATCTTTCTAGTTATTTCTATTGCTCTCTTGTTGCTATTTCTATATATTACCCTCTCCCTCTCCCATCATCCACCTTGTTAGAGGAAGCACGCACGGCAGATCAGGGGGACCCCAAAGCCCGCCAGCATGGAGGGATAACTCACCCTGCCTTCAGAAGGAAAGCCTGAGTCCAGAGATACAGAACAGCCCCATAATCTCTCCTGTATCCAAAGGTGCACGTGGCATACGTTGGAAAATCAGCTTTATTGAAGCTATGTATCACAGCTGATGGAGTATGATGAGTCTGACTCTTAAGTAAATCCATTCTGGTTTTGTTTCTTAGTTTCTTTTTTTGTGCAAGGACACTCGACATCCTTTTCCTGTCTCGCCTATTTTTCCCCTGCCGCCTGGGAGTCTTTTCTGTCGCCTGGGAGTCTTTTCTGTCGTCTAGGAGTCCATTTTTTCTTTTCCTTTTTTTTCTTTTGTTTTGGCAAAACTTTGCACCCCAACAAGAACGTGGGAACACGAGAAGTCTTCAAGTCAGCATTATTTCCTGTATCCCCCGTCGAAACGGATCATTGCACTAAGATATGTTTACCAAATATTCCAAGGACAAAATCTTCCTGTTCGCATTCTTTCTTCCCCATAGAAGAAGAGCAATGTGTGTCTGTTTAAACAGTAGCGTTATTACGTGACCTCTGTTGTAACGCCAAACCTTGATACCAAAGCCATGGAAACACCGGCCATGGAACAACAGAGAGATTTCAAATAACAGAGGCGGCGTGGTCAGGCAGCTGTGCATTTGGGCTGTATTGATCGAACAGCTGCTTTCCGCCAACGTTAGGCACTAAGAGTCTTCTCACACTTTCACTTTCAGTGCCAACTCTGGGAAAGACACCCGTGCCGTTTACTCAGCCAAGCAATACCCCGTCATTCTGGTTAGTTCTGTCTCTCAGTCTCAAAACCGACGGTCCACATAAAAGCACTCTCTTTTTTCTAAATTTCGGGCACGCGTATGCAGTGCGGCCGATTGATAATCGTTAGTGATAAAAGACGCTGCGTCCGCTCTACACTATTCTGCTTTTCCCTTACTTTCAGTTTACTTTTTAACCGGTGGAAAGGATTTGCACATGCACTGTATATATGCACGGTATACGTGGGATTCCTGAAGAGAGCGTCAGTGGACTGGCCATACAGGCTGGACCCGAAGTTCCTCCACACGAGTTAAACCACGATTGGCTGCCGTGAAGCTCGGCTGATTAGGCCACCCACCGATGCTTCAATCAGAACATTGCGAGTGTGAGTCATTCAGTTAACTAAACAAATGCTGATTGTGTTTCTATCTCACCCTCTACTTCTGTCAGTGGTGTTACCCAATTGCGGCTCCCCTCTACACAACTACATTCAGTAAACAGCAGACAAGTAGGGTACTCTTTGCTCCCATTAGAAAATACAGCTCCAATGGATTGCTGCTTTCGATGCCGAATCGCCTTGCAGACATGTCAGCATAGAGCACACAGGGACAAAGAAGGAACCCCCCCCCCAAAAAAAAAAAAAAAAAAAAACTCCAACCTTGCCCATATACTCTGTACTGAACACATCTACACAGCAACAAGAACTGGAGAAATGAAATAAATATAAATTAACTTTTACTTCAGACTGGCACAGCCTTTTAAAACTTGAATATAGTCCGACAATTAAATCGAGGTTATTTGTATTTGTTTCTGTTCGCCCTTGTACTTGTCGGACTATATTCAAATTTTAAAAGGCTGTGCCAGTCTCGAGTATAAGTTGATGTATATTTGTTCATTTCTCCAGTTCTTGTTGCTGTGTAGATGTGTTCAGTACAGGGTATATGGGCAAGCTTTCAACATTCTTTTTGAGAGGACGTTTCCTTTTTGAGAGGGACGTGTTCTGTGGGGCTCTGTGCTGTCATGTCTGCTAGGCGATTCGGAGTCGTAAGCAGCATTCTTTTAGAGTTATGTTTTCTTGTGGGAGCAAAAAGCACCCTACTTGTTTGTTGTTTATTGTTTACTGTTCCCTGTCTCATTTCCTATTAACTACATCCAGGTCCAAGCAGTCCCAGCAGTGACAGTCAGCAGAGAGTGATTGACACCAAGTGGCCGTGAGGTAGGTCACCAGAGAAGACACTGCACTGCTGCTGCTGCTGCTGCTGCTGCTT
>JADBJO010007332.1:22500-27500 GCA_016801955.1 Conus betulinus | reverse complement strand
ACAGCTCTCTGTGTGTGCATAAGACCTCCGCTATGTGTAGGAAGTTAGCTCGCTCGCTCTCTCTCTCTCTCTCTCTCTCTCTATTACACCTGGACGTTTAAAGGTTTGAAACGGACTGATGCAACAGGGGTGCCATGACTACAGATGCGTGTGGGTGTAAGACGGGAGGGAGGGGAGTGGGAAGTGGAGGGCAGGAGATGATGAGGTAAGCATGGTAAGTTCCGGGAGGGGGGGTGGGTGGTTGGGGTAAGAAGTGGGATGGGGGAAGAGACATGGATCTGTACCTCGATCGGAAAGCGACAGAGCTGCGAGACGAATGAAAGTTGCAATAGCAAGAGCATCGCCTGGAAGGAATACAAACCTTGCATAGATCCAGATGACCTCTTCGTTTCAAGACTGTACTGAAGCCATCGCATGATTCTGCGACATGCTTGCAATGTCTGTTCTCCTAGTTGTGTTATTTTCTGCCAAATCTTACAAACATGATAATACAAGACAAAGGACTGCAGCGGAACATCATACAATAAAACGCAACACGATGTAAACATCACAATCCAAAGCGCTGTAAGAGTGTGTCTTCGACAAAAAACAAAACAAAACAAAAAAAAAAATGCGATGGTGTATAACGTAATGCACCAATATACGAAACAACGCAATATAAAACAAAGTTTGCAATGCCCAGTTCTTCACCTCTCCCTGATAGTGTTATAGGGCCACGTATATGAATCTAAAAACAGCCGTCTGCTAAGAATGTAACAATGACTTCATATTGGACAACACAGCGAATGCCCACCCTGGAGCGCCACAACGGCCTTCTGTAAAGATGGTAGAGCATCCTCACCCAGGCAATGTCGCAGATGCCAGGTCTATGACTTTGCAGCCTCCGTTCTTCCTGGCATGTTGCAATGGCCATGTGTATGGCTCTTCAGCAGTCCCTCCATTGAGATACCTGGAGTTGCTATGGATACAACTGTGTCTTTTCTTCTTCTCATGCAAATCCTCCTGCATAAAAGAAAGGGATTCCAGAAATTCAGAATCTGATACACACATCCAACGTCACACACAGCGATGCTTACAAGTTATGTCCTTTGTGAGGACGAGGCCAGTCGAGGTCTTTCTTGTGATGTGTGCTTGCGGGGCAGGGGGGGATGGGGGGGGGGGGGGGGGTTGGGAGTGGGTGTTCACCTTGCAAGATAACCAACGAATTAGTACTACCCGCCTGCAGTACTTGCACCAACACTCATCGCTACTGTGTCATTTAGAAGATGATGCTCTCTGGCCTGCCAAATACCACAGCACGTGGAGAGAGCCAACTTCCTCTTCAACCGAATGAGGTCCAGTGGATTCCTCGGGACAGGAGGACTTGACTGTCATTGTGCACGCGTCCTGACACTTCCAGAAAAGGCCATTTAAGAAGTACAATGCCGGTCGTTTCTTGATGGATGTAGAAAATCTATTGTGAACCAGCTACCTGCACCTAACACACACACACACACACACACACACACACACACACACACACACACACACGCACACACACACACGCACACACACACACACACGGATACACACACACACAGATACAGAGAGAGAGAAAGAGAGAGAGAGAGAGAGAGAGAGACAGACAGACAGACAGACAGACAGACAGACAGAGACAGAGAGACACACAGACAGACAGACAGACAGACAGACAGAAAGATACAGAGAGACATAGACAGAGGGACAGAGAAAACAGATAGACACAGATACAGAAAAACAGAGATATTCGACGAAGGGGGGATACTAGGGAAGAGAGAGAGAGAGAGAGAGAGAGAGAGAGAGAGGAGAGAGAGAGAGAGGAGAGAGAGAGAGTGGAGAGAGAGAGAGAGAGAGACCAGAGAGAGAGAGACCAGAGAGAGACAGAGAGACAGAGACAGACAGAGACAGAGAGGGGGGGGGTGGGGGTGACAGGTGTGGGGGAAAACAAAGGGAGCGAGAGCGATGCATGTGTCATGGTGGGGATACGGCTGGCCAGGAATAGACAGATAGAAGAACATTTAGATTCCATGCCCTCCACCCATCACCTCCTCCCTCCACACACACACACACAACCCTGCGCCTACATATTAACCCCCCACCCCCACCCCACCCCCTCCATCGCCACTTCCACTCCTCCTTTTTGTTTCCACAATATTTTACAGAACAGGTGCTTCGTTCACAAACATCGGTATGCCCTATGTGTCATCAAACGTGGCCAGCAGGGAATGTCCAAATAGATGCACATCCAAGCCGACTGATCAAAGTTCATGTAACAGAGGGTATGCTGGGTGTAAATTAGATTCTAGCGCTGAGTTGCAATGGCCCCTGTTGTTGATATTGTCGAGGCGACCATTCCAACCATTTTTTTTTCTCTGCCCCAGCATTATGCTGTCGACGGGGTTTTAGAGTTCTCATCTTTCGATAGGGAGGGCCCGAATGGCTGTATTTGATTTTTCTTGCCAGGAGAGCATAAAAACGACGAAAGGAAAAGGAGAACAGCGGCAGAACGTTATGAGAGCCTCAATAAATCCAAAGTAAATACATAGATAAATACACATGTAAACAAACAAACATACAAACAAACGAAGAAGACACATACATACATACATACATACATACATACTTCATACAGGCAGGCAGGCAGGCATAATACATGCATACGTACGTACATACATACTTACAGACCTACATGCATTCATACAAACATACATACATATATACATGCATGCATGCATGTATGTACGTACGTACGCACATACATACATACATACATACATACATACATACATACATACATACATACATACATACATGTATGCATGCATGCATGCATGCATACATAATACATGCATACATGCATACATACATACATACATACATACATACATACATACATACATACATGCACACATGCACACATACATGCATACATACAGGATAAATCAGGAGAAATATACAAATACATAAATTAAAAAAAAAAATGAATAGATAAATAGATAAATAAATAATGAATAAATACTAAGTTAATAAACAGATAAATAAAAGTACGTAAATAAATCAGAATGAAATCAGGGAAGTACCCTTTGATCAGAGAATTCGCGGCATGGACCTAGGCCAAAATGAAACAGGTTCATTGTTTGGCCAGTCGACACGTGTTCACAAAATTCCTTTGAAATCAGGTTTTAGTTAGTTAGTTAGTTTGTTTGTTTGTTTTGTTTTGCCCATCCATTTTGCACCCAAAGTGAGGAGATAAGGGATTGTTCGTTCTTCGTTTGAATTGTCTTGATTTTTTTTTTGTCCTGTCCGAAGTAGACCATATGGATCGAAACGCGTCGTGGTTTGTTGTCTTGTAATTTGTTTGTCTCTTTCGTTGAATGCAACATTAGTTTTCGTGTAAGGTAGCGTGAAGAGTGTATAATTTGCTAACACACAGACAGACAAAAAAAAAAAAAAAAAAAAAAAAAGCAAGCAAAGATGATGGCGCAACAACATATCTCTCTCAGCAAGTTGAACGAACATAAACGATTAATGTTACTGAACAGAAAATATGAATGGAAGTCGGTGTATGGAGAAAAAAATGTGTACGATTGTATAGGGTGCAATGTGCTGGATTGTATAATGTGAAATGTGCTGGATTGTATAGGGTGCAATGTGCTGGATTGTATAAGGTGCAATGTGCTGGATTGTATAGGGTGCAATGTGCTGGATTGTATAGGGTGGGGAAAAGAATACGACAGTTGTCATGTCTATCCCTTACACTCGTCCCTCCCCTTAGAATGTTACAGTTGTCATGTCTACCCCCTACAGTCATACTTCCCCTCAGGATGTTAGAGTTGTCATGTCTATCCCTTACACTCGTCCCTCCCCTTAGAATGTTACAGTTGTCATGTCTACCCCCTACAGTCATACTTCCCCTCAGGATGTTACCGTTGTCATGTCTACCCAATACAGTCATACTTCCCCTCAGGATGTTAGAGTTGTCATGTCTACCCAATACAGTCATACTTCCCCTCAGGATGTTAGAGTTGTCATGTCTACCCAATACAGTCATACTTCCCCTCAGGATGTTACCGTTGTCATGTCTACCCAATACAGTCATACTTCCCCTCAGGATGTTACCGTTGTCATGTCTACCCAATACAGTCATACTTCCCCTCAGGATGTTACCGTTGTCATGTCTACCCGATACAGTCATACTTCCCCTCAGGATGTTAGAGTTGTCATGTCTACCCGATACAGTCATACTTTCCCTCAGGATGTTAGAGTTGTCATGTCTACCCAATACAGTCATACTTCCCCTCAGGATGTTACCGTTGTCATGTCTACCCAATACAGTCATACTTCCCCTCAGGATGTTTAGAGTTGTCATGTCTACCCAATACAGTCATACTTCCCCTCAGGATGTTACCGTTGTCATGTCTACCCAATACAGTTACAGTCATACTCCCTCAGGACGTTACCGTTGTCATGTCTACCCAATACAGTCATACTTCCCCTCAGGATGTTACCGTTGTCATGTCTACCCCCTACAGTCATACTTCTCTCAGGATGTTACCGTTGTCATGTCTACCTCCTACAGTCATACTTCCCTCAGGATGTTACCGTTGTCATGTCTACCTCCTACAGTCATACTTCCCTCAGGATGTTACCGTTGTCATGTCTACCTCCTACAGTCATACTTCCCTCAGGATGTTACCGTTGTCATGTCTACCCCCTACAGTCATACTTCCCTCAGGATGTTAGAGTTGTCATGTCTACCCAATAGAGTCATACTTCCCCTCAGGATGTTAGAGTTGTCATGTCTACCCAATACAGTCATACTTCCCCTCAGGATGTTAGAGTTGTCATGTCTACCCAATACAGTCATCCCTCCCCCCCCCCCCCCCAGGATGTTACCGTTGTCATGTCTACCCCCTATAGTCATCCCTTCCGTCAGAATGTTACAGTTGTCATGTCTACCCCCTACAGTCATCCCTCCCCTC
>JADBJO010007332.1:7500-15000 GCA_016801955.1 Conus betulinus | reverse complement strand
AGGCAATGAAAAAAAAAAAGTACTGAAGTTATAAATAGGAAACAGACGCTGCGACAGAAGGGGAAGCAGTCAGAAAACAAATGACGTAGTAAACGAAGACCGTCGCTTTGGAAAGAAAACAAAGAAACAAACAAACAAACAAAAGGAATAAAAGTTGATAGTGAAGGAGACAAAACAAAAGCAGCAACTGAAAAGCAGCAGATTGATTTTTTCAAGAGACGGAACATAAACAATTGGAAAATGAAAGGCAGATGATGATGCTGATGGCTCTCTTGGTGACCCAAGATGAGCGAGGGCGTTCCTGGCCTGTAGCAG
Source organism: Conus betulinus (assembly GCA_016801955.1). NCBI lineage: Eukaryota > Metazoa > Mollusca > Gastropoda > Neogastropoda > Conidae > Conus > Conus betulinus. Next base: position 14,685 of record JADBJO010007332.1, on the reverse strand, counting down.
CCTGACACAGCCACAGAGGAACAGACAAAAGACATGGGCTGCCACAGCCACTGCAGGGGAAAGACATGTCCTGCCACAGCCACTGCAGGGGGAAAGACATGTGCTGCCACAGCCACTGCAGGGGAAAGACATGTGCTGCCACAGCCACTGCAGGGGAAAGACATGTCCTGCCACAGCCACTGCAGGGGGAAAGACATGGGCTGCCACAGCCACTGCAGGGGGAAAGACATGTCCTGCCACAGCCACTGCAGGGGGAAAGACATGGGCTGCCACAGCCACTGCAGGGGGAAAGACATGTCCTGCCACAGCCACTGCAGGGGAAAGACATGTATATATATATATATATATATATATATATATATATATATATATGTGTGTGTGTGTGTGTGTGTGTGTGTGTGTGTCGTGCGTGCGTGCGTGCGTGCGTGCGTGCGTGCGTGCGTGCGTGTGTGTGTGTGTGTGTGTGTGATGTTCAATCATTTAGTAACGGTGGAAAACAAGTGCATGCTAGCAAATCTCCCGTCACTGCATTGCAAGATTAGAGAAAAGAAAAAAGGGGGGGGGGGGGGGGGGGGGGGGGGGGGGGGGGAACATGAGAAAGTGTATCATATATTTTACACTCCTCTCGAGCAGCTGACGGCAACCTTTGTGATCCATCTTGAAGATAGACCCATTCCTGTTACGTGATCTGAGGCTTTTTGTCCACCTGATCGGACTCCTCATGGGGGCACGCTTCATTGTGTCTGTGCTCCCTTGGAATCCACTGGAACTTTACCATATTTTACAATTCTGAAGTGTTCTCTCCACCAAGGCTTCTAAATTAGAATCCAACAGCACCCCAAAGCAGTCAGCGAAGGGTTAAAAAAAAAGTGAAACGGAAAGACAGCGTGGCGATGAAATAAACTGCTGAAAAAACAGTAAAGTCATCATATAAACAGTATGAAATGCAGCGGACAGTCTTGGAGCCTATGCTAGAGGATCTGTTTAGAGGATGCAAAGGAAGTCAAAAGGTGTCCAGTAGTCTGAGTGGTCAGCTCTGTGGTTCAAATTCATGAATTAATAGATACATAAACGAATGAATAGGAAAAAAAAGTACATAAGCAGATAAGCAAATGAATAAATAAAGTAAATAAATGTATAAGAAATAAACGAGTAAATAAGTACGCGAATAAAATAGATAAATAAATGATTATCAAGTACATAAACACAAAAACTAATTAATAAATACGTAATTACATACATACGTACGTACATGCATGTATACATACATACACATACATACATACATACACACACATACAGAAATAAAGAAAGGAGGACAAACAGAAAGAAAGAAAGGAAAAAAAGAAAGAAAGACAAACAGAAAGACAGAAAGAAAGAAAGAAAAAAAGACAAACAGAAAGAAAGAAAACAAACGGAAAGAAAGACAGACAGACAAACGGAAGGAAAGAGCAATAATGGGTTCGTTCTTGGGTCACTGTCTGTGTTGTGACGAGTTTGAACTAAGGAGGCTCCACATTTCTGGCTGAAAGACAAACAACAATACCTACACGAAATAAACACACGCTGCCTCCTTAGCGAAAATGACAACATATAGTTCACCGACAAGAAACTCGATCTTTTACTGAAAGCGGAAACTGATAACAGACAGCTGATCCCTTCAAACACTGGGTAATTTACAATAAACTGGGGGGGAAAATGAATATCAGAAGAAAGAAAGAAAAAAAGACAAACAAAAACAAACAAAGAAACAAAACGAAACGACAGAACATGCACCAAATAATAGCACAAAAATACAGCTAGACGCTGTTGCATCAAACGCTAAAAACATTAAACTTTACATTCCAATGTCATTCGGAAAACAGAACAGACAGATTTGCATGGTGAGCAAATGTCAGTGGAAAAGAAGAAAAAAATGGGAACAAATAGGATAAAGGTTCCACTAAGGGGGGGGGGGGGGGGGGGGGGGGGGGGGGGGGGGGGGGGAAAAGGAAAAAAGGAAAAGGGCCCGAAGGCCAAACTAGGAGCTTGGGGGGAAAAAACGATGTTGGGGGTGGGGGGGGGTACACACAAACACACACACACACACACACACACAACACACACACACACACACACACACACACTCTCCCCTCCTCACAACACACTCTTCTCTCTCTCTCTCTCTCTCTCTCTCTCTCTCTCTCTCTCTCTCTCTCTCTCTCTCTCTCTCTCTCTCTCTCTCTCTTTTTGCTGTTGTCCTTCTCGAAGGCATGGTGTAAAAAAAGCTATTAGCTTACCCATTTTACCCTCAATTAAAATATTCGAATTTTATTCTCTCTCTCTCTCTCTCTCTCTCTCTCTCTCTCTCTCCTCTCTCTCTCTCTCTCTCTTCAAGCATTTTATTTGTTCAAATAGTTTACCCAATGGGACCCAGAGATATTCAAGCAGCCTGTCACTGTATCTATATGTTCATCATTGTGATGGATGGAATGTTTTTTTCCCCTTTTTTATTATGTTAAACACGCAAATGTCAGCTATGTCTTTAGTGCAGCTGGTTGATCCTAATAACACGGGTGAGCTTATTGTTGCAAAAAGCAAATGTACTATGTTCTCTACACATCACATTTTGAAATATATCGTTGCTGTATCTTTCCTTGGAAGGGAGAAGGAGGGGCGATGTGGGGATGGTGTAGGCATGTGTGTTGCTGGATGGTTGGGAGGGGCTAGATAATTGCCAACCCATAAAATGATGGTGCGTCGGATAACAGTATACCGAGGAACTTACTTGGGTTGGACAATCATTACCCTAATGCAAACAGTAACGGGAGCTGGAATAACTGCAGGATATTGTACGTGTGTGTGTGAGCGTGCGTGCGTGTGTGATTTTATTGAAAGGATGTGTAAAAAACCAAACAAAACATTTTAGACCATGCACATTTTTAGTTCGACTAGCTGAATAACGGGATCGTTTAAGTTCACCATACAAACAGGATAATAAATATCGCGAACGAAGGGTGATAGGGTGGAATGTACAGTTTCATAAGTTGCAAACATGTACATTAATAAAGTACGCGTAAACGACAATGTTCTCAACATAGCCGTGTCGTACATTCACCCAGTAATCGACATCATTGATCTCACATACGCAAGGTGGCGTGTTATACCCAATCCGAAACTCAAGAAGAGATCGTTTAAAACGCTTCGTTTGAACAAATAAATAGTGGGGCTAACGAGTGATGGCTAAAATTCTTACAGTAATCAGTATACAAAGAGCAACAAACAAGTACGGTAATTCTTGTTCCCACAAGAAAACAAATCCACGGCCACAATTCCAAAGAAATGCTGCTTACAACACCGAATCACCTAGTTGATATGACAGCACACAGCACACAGAACAAATGAGGAAACATCCTCAACTACAACGTAAAGTTCCAAGCTTGCCTATGTACCCTTTACTGAACCATTCTTTACAGCAACAACAACTGGAGAAATGAACAAATATAAATCAACATTTATTCAGGACTGGCACGTTCTTTTAAAAAACTTGAGTAAAGTTAGACAAGTATACGGACGAACAGAAAACAAATACAAATAACCTCGATTTGATCGAAATGAAAGTAAATATGAAATGAGGCAGGAAACAGTAAACAATAAGCAACAAACAAACAAGTACGGTAACTCTTGCTCCCACAAGAAAACAAATACACGCCCATAACAAAGATTTTAAAAATGTGTGTGTGTGTGTGTGTGTGTGTGTGTGTGTGTGTGTGTGTGTGGTGTGTGTGTGTGTGTGTGTGTGTGTGTGTGTGCGCGCGCGCGATTTTATTAAAAGGATGTATACAAATCAAATAAAACGTTTAGACCATGCACATTTTTTAGTTCGACCAGCTGAATAACAGCATCGTTTAAGTCCACCATAGAAACATTATAATAAATATCGCGATCGAAGGGTGATGGGGTGGAATGTATAGTTTCACTAGTTGCAAACATGAACATTACAGTACGCGCAGAAGACAATGTTCTTAACATAGCCGTGTTGTACATTCACCCAGTAATCGACATCATTGATCTCACATGCGCAAGGTGGCGTGTTATCCCGTAACTCTACAAGAGGTCGTTTTTTAAACGCCTCGTATTAATTTTTTTTATGCTGAGCAATAAAGTAGTGGAGCTAACCAGTGATGCTTAACAATTCTTTAAACAATCAGTATTCTGGCCCCCTCTCTTTCTCTTCAACTATGCAACACATTCATTCTAATTTCCGACTCCACCGAGAATCTGGGTGTCAACCTTGATTCTACCCTTTCCATGCAAAACTTTGTGACCCAACCCGCCAAAACTTGCCCTCTGTTTCATTATGTCTCGTATTGACTACTGCCACTCCCTCCTTTCTGGTGTCAATGAATCCTCAGTTCACACTTTACAACGCATTCATTCTTGTACTCCAGAAGAAAAAGGCTGACCACATCTCCCCTCTTCTGTCACAACTTCACTCCTGTATTCAAACGCATACACTATAAACTTTGACACTAGCTTTTACAAGTCCCACCACAATGCAGCCCCTGACTATCTAACCAGTTTACTCAATATCTACACACCATCACGCACCCACCAGTCTTCCTCTGATCCTCTCACTTTCCGGATTCCACGTACCAAACTCAGTACCTTTGGCCCACGTGCCTTCTCTGTTTCTGGCCCACTGTCCTGGAACAAACTTCCACTCTCTGTCAACTGCCTACGTTTTCTCTTCCTTTAAGGCTGCTCTTAAACACTCATCTCTTTTCGTCTTCCGAATTGTCCTCTACACGACTACTCTACAACTCCCACTGCAGCCTGTACCCCATTCGGCATGGGAACCTGAAATGCATATATTTCCCCTCTCTTTCGAGAGTTTTGGTTAGATTTACGACACGCATGTAGGGGGGGTGTGTGTGTGTGTGTGTGTGTGTGTGTGAGGGGGGGGGGGGGGGGGGATACAGCAATATTATATATAAATGTTTCTTTCTTCTTTTTAAATTAGTGTGTTTAGAGCCATAGAGCCCACAGCGTGTGCGCGTGTGTGTGCATTAGTATTTATGGGTTAATATTTATTTTGCACATGATTCACCTTTCTATTCCTTTGTTTAGGGCCGTAATGCATGTACAGTTGTGAGTGGGTGTGTCTGCTTGAGTGTGTGTGTGTGTCTGTGTGCAGACTTTTTTTCGTGCGCTTAGAGTTCATTTCATCAAGATTTTGCGCATCATAAATACCATACTCATTATTATTATTTATACAAAGAGCAACAAACAAGTACGGTAATTCTTGCTCCCACAAATCCACGCCCAAATTCCAAAGAAATGCTGCTTACAACACCGAATCGCCTAGTTGATATGACAGCACACAGCATATAGAACAGACAAGGAAACATCCTCAACACAAAGTAAAGTTCCAACCTTGCCTATATACCCTTTACTGAACCAATCTTTATGGCAACAACAAACTGGAGAAATGAACAAATATAAATTAACGTTCATTCAAGACTGGCACAGTCTTTTAAAAACTTGAGTAAAGTTAGACAAATACATGGTCAAACAAAAACAAATACAAATAACCTTGATTTGATTGAAATGAAAGTAAGCATGAAATGAGGCAGGAAACAGTTAACAATAAGCAACAAACAAGTACGGTAACTCTTGCCTCCACAAGAAAACAAATTCATGCCCATAACAAAGATTAAAAATGTGTGTGTGTGTGTGTGTGTGTGTGTGTGTGTGTGCGTGTGTGTGTGCGCGCGCACGATTTTATTAAAAGGATGTATACAAATCAAATAAAACGTAGACCATGCACATTTTTAGTTCGACTAGCTGAATAACGGAATCGTTTAAGTTCACCATACAAACAGTATAATAAATATCGCGAACGAAGGGTGATGGGGTGGAATGGTGTAGTTTCACTAGTTGCAAACATGTACGCATAGAAGACAATATTCTCAACATAGCCATGTCATACATTCACCCAGTAATCGACATCATTGATTTCACACACATTCACAAGGTGGCGTGTTATCTCCTATTCGAAACTCGACAAGAGACCATTTAAAACGTCTCGTGATAATATGTTTACGTTGAACAAATAAGTAATGGGGTTAACCAGTGATGGCTAACAATTCTTACAACAATCAGTATACAAAGAGGAACAGACAAGTACGGTAATTCTTGCTCCCACAAGAAAACAAATCCACGTCCACAATTCCAAAGAAATGCTGCTTACAACACCGAATCACCTAGTTGATATGACAGCACACAGCACACGGAACAAACAAGGAAACATCCTCAACACCAAAAAGGTTCCAAACTTGCCTATATGCCTTTTACCGAAGCATTCTTTACAGCAACAGCAACTGGAGAAATGAACAAATATAAATTAACGTTCATTCAAGACTGGCACGTTCTTTTAAAACTTGAGTATAGCTGGACGAGTACATGGGCGAACAGAAACAAATACAAATAACCTCGGTTTGATCGAAATGAAAGTAAATATGAAATGAGGCAGGAACAGTAAACAATAAGCAACAAACAAGTATGGTAACTCTTGCTACCACAAGAAAACAAATACACGCCCATAACAAAGATTAAAAAGGTGTGTGTGTGTGTGTGTGTGTGTGTGTGTGTGTGTACGCGCGCGCGCGCGCAATTTTTATTAAAAGGATGTCTACATATAAAATAAAACATCTAGACCATGCACATTTTTAGTTCGACTAGCTGAATAACGGGATCGTCAAAGTCCACCATAGAAACAGTACAATAAATATCGCGAGCCAAAGGTGATGGGGTGGAATTTACAGTTTCACTAGTTGGAAACATGAACATTTAAGTACGCGTAGAAGACAATGTTCTTAACTTCGCCGTGTCGTACATTCACCCAGTGATCGACATCATTGGTCTCACATGCGCAAGGTGGTGTGTTATCCCCTATTCGAAACTCAACAAGAGATCGTTTAAAAACGTCTCGTAGTAATATTTTTCATGCTGAGCAATAAAGTAGTGGAGTTGACCAGTGATGGCTAACAATTCTTAAAACAATCAGTATTCTGGTCCCCCTCTCTTTCTCTTCAACTATGCAACACATCCATTCCAATTTCCGACTCTGCTAGAATCTGGGTGTCCCACCTTGATTCTACCCTTTCCATGCAAAACGTTTTGACCCAAATCGCCAAATCTTGC
>JADBJO010007332.1:0-5000 GCA_016801955.1 Conus betulinus | reverse complement strand
CGAGAGCAAAACAATATGAAGCGAAGATTTACACACACTTGTTAATAACCAAAACACAGTACGCAGCAATAACGAAAACATTATTACAGTCAATGAGAGAAAACGGAAGTACTATGAACTCAATACATAGAACAAATGTGTACATAAACGTGAGGAGAAAAGGATGTAAAAAAAAGAAAGAAAGAATGAATGAATGAATGAAAGAAAGAAGAAACAATTAGAACTAGAAAGGAAAAGAAGCACAGAGTTCATTTTTTGGATGGGTGGTCAAGGGCCGAGGAAGGATGAAGGAGTATGGAAGACAGGAAGACGACGTGAACAGGAGAGGGGAGGAGTGTGCACAATGAACAGGAGAGGGGAGGAGTGTGGACAATGAACTGGAGAGGGGAGGAGTGGGACAATGAACAGGAGAGGTGAGGAGTGTGGACAATGAACAGGAGAGGGGAGGAGTGTGCACAATGAACAGGAGAGGTGAGGAGTGTGGACAAAATGAACAGGAGAGGTGAGGAGTGTGCACAATGAACAGGAGAGGGGAGGAGGTGTGGGACAATGAACAGGAGAGGGGAGGAGTGTGCACAATGAACAGGAGAGGTGAGGAGTGTGGACAAATGAACAGGAGAGGTGAGGAGTGTGCACAATGAACAGGAGAGGGGAGGAGTGTGGACAATGAAGAACACACGTGCAGCTGGAAAACAATGTGTTGTATGATCTGTATGCACCTTAGGCAAGCAAAAACAGTAAAATGTACAAATATAAAACAATGAAAAAGAACAAATAAATGAATTATAAAAAAAAACAACAGAAGTTCAAAGCCCTACACTAGGGGATTTAAAACAGTGCTGGTGATATGGAAATACTTCAACAGTCAGCCATCAGTTCTACTCTCAAGAAACTCCAGGTTGTTGATGACTCAGCTGATCTTTTCTTTATAAAGGAGTTAAACTTGAAGACCACTTCAGCAAAGAGAAAGGAGGAGGAGGAGGAGGAGGAGGAGGAAGAAGTAGAAAGGGGGGAGGCTGAAGGGGAGGAGAGGGTGTAGGAGAGGAGAAGAACAGCAACGGAATGAGTATGAGGAGCAGGAAGAAGAAGAAGAAAGAAGATGGATGACGACGATGATGATGAAAATGGGAAAGAAGAAGATGAAGAAGAAGAAGAAGAAGATAAAAGAAGTTGTTGTAAATAACACATACAGAAGGAAAAGTGAATGAAAAGTAGAGCCATACAGAATTAATGACAGACCTTGAAGCACGTTAAAAACGAAACATGTGTCCACTATCCTAGCACCCACATTCTTCAAGACAGGGGAGCATACAAACAGCGGGGGAAAGAACCTGGAGAACTGGACAGGTCTCTGCCAAACTGGTGCGTGTCTGATCAGTGCACACAGCGTCCTGGTGATACTGAGGACCACAGAGGTGATGACGTGCTGGCAATATTACTGACAGCTCCCCGCTGATCTCCTTGCCTGGCCTGTCAGACACCGCGAGGGACATATCGATGAGTGGTGATCAGGTCTGCTTCCTTGTTGTGATCTGATTCTTTGCCCCTCGTGTTCTGTTCCTCTGAGAGAGAGAGAGAGAGAGAGAGAGAGAGAGAGAGAGAGAGAGAGAGAGACAGAGAGTGACAGACAGAGAGAGAGACAGAGACAGACAGACAGACAGAGAGAGACAGAGACAGAAACAGGAGACAGAGACAGAGACAGAGACAGAGAGAGAGAGAGAGAGAGAGAGAGAGAGAGAGAGAGAGAGGAGAGAGAGAGAGAGATTCCTAAGTGTGATAAACAAATATTCATATCTGATTTGCGATCGAGTTCTAACTCTCCCTGTCTTCACCACAAGTCATGTTATTAAGCACGGTTATATAAGAAGTTTTGTGAAAAACGAATGTATTAATCCATCACTAACTCAAGTCAAATGAAATCAAGTCAAGTCCAGAAAAGAACACTTTATTTAATATTCCTTTCACTAACTTTTTTAAAGGTTAAAAGCCCTCCAATAAGTACAAATGACATGTGAGTGACTCTTGGCTCTGGGCTAGTCATGTGGCGCACTGTCACACACCAGGTTTGGCCATGATGCCAGGCTGTTTTTTTCTTCTTTGTCTCCAAGGAAGAGGAGACACATAGCTTTTCCAAACCCACTTGATTCAGGATCTGTACTGCATAGTTTTGGGTGACTATGGCCCAGTGGTCCCTCATTCCACATGAAACATATGCCTGTGTTTCATTCTTTTCACTTTCAATGTGGAACGTGGATACTGCCTGCATGAGTTCCTGTTTTTTGTGTCTTTGATCCCATGCAAAGCCCGTCTGGGAGAGAGAGAGAGAGAGAGAGAGAGAGAGAGAGAGGAGAGAGAGAGAGAGAGCCGCCAGCAACTCCTGGTGAAGAAAAGACTTCATTCTTTGGGGGATACAGTCCATCAGTCAGGAGAGGCACAGATGCTGTGTTTAGCTTGACAGTCGGCATTACAGTAAATCCTCCCCCATCTTGCTCTCTTCACTGAAGTCAAGCATTCTCTTATTTCCACTTACAGCGTATTCCTGCTTTTTCCCCTCGCTCATTAGGCTTTCGTCCGCCTCGGGGGTTATGTTTCCACCGTTGGGTCGTTTGTTTCGCTGTCTCTTGCCTTCGCAAAGGAACGTGCTATTTGGTTTGTGTGCTTGTTTGAGTATCTATCAGTAAAGATTAGGCTAAAACTGCTGAAACAGATTTTAGGAGATCTTTTAGTCGACACAATGCAGACAGAGAATAGAATTTGCTACACAATGGAATGGGGAATGGAAACAGAAGAGAACTTTTCTATACAATGGAATGCAGACAGAGAAAACAAATCAGAGTGTGGATTGTGATAAATCATCACGTCGAATACTACAAATTTTCAGCTTACTATGAAACACTACAGTCACTGTCAGCGTCTATGAAGCCACAAGTTTGTTTCCTTCTTTGTTTCTTAGTTTGCTATTTTTGTTGGTGGTGGTGTTATTGTTGTAGTTGTTTTGTTTTCTTGCTTTTGTTTACTTTCTAACAGAGCTTATTTAGTGGGACTTACACCTCGTTATATTCTAGTTATCCCATTTTCTTTGAAAAAAAAATATAAAGAAAAACGAAAAAGAAAAAAAAAAATAGAGTAGTTAACACATTCAGTCTGTACCTACAAGTACTTCTGTTGGCACAAAATGAAATTATCATAGTCATCACCCGACTCGGAGGGCGACTCTTAAATCCGTTCTAGCTTAGCGGAGGACTTTGTTCTTCAAAGTGCCAGTGTAGTTTGTTTGTTTATTTGTTTGTGTATCAGCACGTTTTATGAAGCAACTTCCAAACCGATTTGAATGAAATTAAGTAGAAAAGTGAAATAAGGACGATGAAGGAGAACACTCACATGCTGGGGACAATCCATGGGCCAGGTCCAGATGAAGGAGAGGCGCCGTGAACCAGTAGCACTATATGCAAACGTTAGCGGATCGATCTGAAATTGAAAGTGGTTGGAAAGGTGAAATAAATGATCCACAGACCAATTCTCACATCTTCATGCAGATTTCTGGTGCTTGAATCAAAGGGCAAATCTTCTGACCTTCAGACAATTGTCTGCTTTCCTGAGTTATTCTCCTATATCTATCTATCTATCTATCTATCTATCTATCTACCTAATCTATCTAATCTATCTATCTATCTATCTGCCTACTACCTACTTGTCTATCTATCTATCTATACATCTCCATCCATACGTCCATCCAACCCCAAATCCACCAATCTACCAATCTATCTATTTGTCTATCTGTCTATCCATCCGTCTGTCTGCCTATCAATAGATATAATATCCATCTGTCTCTCCATCGATCTACCTATCCATCTACCTATCGATCGATTTCTTTCTTCCTGCTTTTGAAAACTGTGGGCTTATGCAGGTACATACATACAAACAGATACAAAGACACACAAAACACATCATGCTCGCACACACACATGCACGCACGTGCACACACAACGCACACGCACACACACACACACACACACACACACACACACACACAATGGCACGCAAGCAAAGAGAGAGAGAGAGAGAGAGAGAGAGAGAGAGAGAGAGAGAGAGAGAGAGAGAGAGAGGAGAAGCTGGAATGCTGGATAAAAAGCAAAGGTAAACTATTTTCTTCCCATCGCCATGAAAATTACAGACCTAGAGAAGATAACTATGTTACAAGAATAGAGTGGAAAAAAAGTAGTGTGTGTGTGTGTGTGTGTGTGTGTGTGTGTGGTGTGTGTGTGTGGCACAAAACATAAATTGAAGTAATATTCATCTACAATATTGAAGAAAGGAAAGTTTCAACAAATAATCTTCTGCTCGAGAAACACATTCTCATGCTGACGGCCATCAGTATGGGCAATGCTGTGTGTTTGGTAACTGTTTTAAACATGTGAAGAAGGCATACCTGTTGAAATGTATTTGTTTTGTATTGTACGTAAGCGCGATTTACTCTTTATTTGTATCTTGGCCTGTTTTCCAGTACCCCGCCGTAGGTTGTTTCCTTTTCAGTGCCGACAGCGGACACAAGTGGTGAAAAATAACCCTTAGCTACATTTGTGAACGGCTGAGCGAGCGCAAATGATCTCCCCTCAACCCCCACCCCCACCCCACCCCCACCCCCTCTCCTTCTCCCCCTTCCACCCCTCTACCCGCTGCGTAGGGCGCCACCAAGTCCATCTATCTAGCGTCCCCATGAATATGTCGACCAAAAACGAAACCTTTGGCCTGATCACACCATAAGGATGGACAGGGAGAGTAATCGAATCTCTGATGTCACCACAAAAAACCATGGCAAGGCTGTGACTTTTTAGGTGGTTTTCCCTTTTTTTTTTTTTTTTTTTTTTTTGGTTTTTGTTTTTGGGTTTTTTTTTTTTGTAAGATGAATGGGAATGAGGATGATTATGATGATGCTTTTTTGGAGTTTTCGTTTCGGGTAGGAAGCACTTGTCAAGACAGCAATTAATACTTGATCTTAT
>JADBJO010007331.1:101338-114909 GCA_016801955.1 Conus betulinus | reverse complement strand
ACGTCTATCCACTATTCGTGATATTAGACGAAAAAAAAAAAAAAAAAAAAAAAAAAAAAATGAATGTGTATGGAAAGTAATTGCGAATGTGCACACAATGTGTGCATGTGTATATGTATGGGTGCGCGTGCAATGTGTGTGTGTGTGTGTGTGTGTGTGTGTGTGGTGTGTGTGTGTGTGTGTGTGTGTGGTGTGTGTGTGTGTGTGTGTGTGTGTGTGTGTGGCTTTACATAAGTCATAAGTAAAGATTAAACATAACAACAAAATACTTAAAACCAGCAACTAAACTAATCAATTAAAGTCAAAAACGCATGAAAATAGTTAAAAAAAAATATCCTTTGCTTCCCCCGACCTCCCCCCATCCCCCCCATGTATTATCACACCCACCCCCCCCCCTTCTTTCTCCTCCCCCGCAAATAAAGTTAATAAAAATGTTATAAGTATTTTCCAATAGGGGTGCGTTCTAAATGTACAAAGAATTCATACGTTAAAGCTGGTGCCTCAAAAATGGCACAGTATTTTGCTTCAATACTGGAATGGTTTTTTTCATATCACTACATAAAACAATATGATCTGGAGTAATTTTGTTTCCACATAAGCAAACTACGTTTTTCACATATTTTGTTTTAATGCATTAAGTTTCCACCTGTACATTAATGAGAGTAATTTTTTTATTACAGTTAAAATTCTCTTTGATTCTTTTAATTCAAACTGTTCTTTATTGACGTAATCTACCATACTATATTCGAAAGCTTTCCAGATATGTGACTTCACTAAGTTACACTGTTCATGTACTGATAAGGGAAAATCAAACAGTTCTGAATCAAAACTATTTTTGGCTCCACGTTTAGCTGCCCTGTCTACTTTTTCATTATAATGAAAAGAACAATGTGAAGGAATCCAACAAAAAGCTACATGGGTTCCTCTTGCAATCAAACAAAGTACAGGACAAGACACGATGTATTTCGACCTCTTGGGTCTTCTTCAAGTTAAAAAAAAAGATAGATACTGTCTCTCTTAATGTCAAATGTGATCTATCTTTTTTTTTTTTTACTTGAAAAAGACCCAAGAGTCGAAATGCCTCGTGTCTTGTCCTGTACTTTGTTGTCAATGTCCTTGGCGGCAACTACCCCCACTCTTTCTAAATTTTGCTTCGTTCTCCGCCATCAGAACAGCATCCAGATGCCTTTCCTGACCTGCACTGACCTCTCCCATGTCATTGATCAGCATCAAGATGCCTTTCCTGACCTGCACTGTCTGTGGTGACCTCTCCCATGTCATTGATCAGCATCAAGATGCCTTTTCCTGACCTGCACTGTCTGTGGTGACCTCTCCATGTCATTGGCCAGCATCCAGATGCCTTTTCCTGACCTGCACTGTCTGTGGTGACCCTCCCCATGACATTGACCAGCATCAAGATGTCTTTTCCTGACCTGCACTGTCTGTGGTGACCTCTCCATGTCATTGACCAGCATCAAGATGCCTTTCCTGACCTGTACTGTCTGTGGTGACCTCCTCCATGTCATTGGCCAGCATCCAGATGCCTTTCCTGACCTGCAGTCTCTCTGTGCTGACCTCTCCATGTCCGTGCCTTTGACGTGTTCATGCGAACCGTTCCTATCAAGTTCATTGGCATGTCTGTTTGTCTGTCTGTCTCTTTTTCAGAGACAGAGAGACAGACAGACAGACAGGGAGAGAGTAGTAGTAGTAGTAGTAGTAGTAGTAGTAGTAGTAGTAGTAGTGGTAGTAGTAGTAGTAGTAGTAGTTGTTTGTTGTTGTTTGTTGTTGTGCTGTTGTTGTTGTTGTAGAATCAGTTGAAACAGCTCACAGAGAGAGACAGAGAAAGGGAGAGACAGACAGACAGGACAGACAGACCGACGGACGGACGGACGGACGGACAGACGTACAGACAGACAGACAGACAGAGAAAATAAGTAGTAGTACTAGCAGAAGCAGCAGCAACAGCAATATTGGCGCCCTATACAACGACGCTCTCCGATATCTATAGGGACATTCATTACGCTGCTCCGCAACGAAGCAAACCATTGTCGTCAGCAAGGGGACATCACGAAGACTGCTGACCCACAGCAGGCCCCTTTGAACACGCTCAACGTGGTGACTGGGCAGCAGTGCAGTGTCCTCCTCTGCTGTGGTGCCTCAGGGCGACTACGTACTGATTGCTCCTGTGGAATGCCCGATGACGGGCTCTGATGGCTTAGGCTGGATGTGGCTGTGTATACAGTATGGGTGAGCTGAAATGAGTGGCAAGGACATGAGGCGACAGCGGCACGGAGGATTAAACAGGAAAGATAAGGAATAAATAGATAGATAAATAAATAAGTAAATAAATTATGAATGAATGGATAACAAATGGATAGATAAATTACATCATTATCGTCGTCGTCGTCATCATCATCATCATCATCATCATCATCATCATCATCATCATCATCATCATCACCATCATCATCATCCGCCTACTACCGCCGCCGCCGCCGCCGCCACCACCACCACCATCACCACCACCATCCATCACCATCATCACCACCATCATCATCACCATCATCACCATCATCATCATTATCGTCATCGTCGTCATCATTATAACTTACCATTATTATTTTTCATACAGAAACATGCACGCATAACACACACACACACCACACACACACACACACACACACACACACCACACACACCCACACACACACACACACACACACACGCACGCACACACACACACACACACACACACACACACACACACACACACACACACACACACACACACCACACACACACACACACACACACACCACACACACACACTACACACACACACACGCGCGCGCGCCAGTTCCCTTTTTATAAATGAAATGATAATTAGATTCACAAGTACGCCAAAATAATCAATCAGCAGCAGCAGCAGCAGCAGCAGCAGCATTAACAGCAACAGCGTAATCACCTTTATTTTTTCTTTATTCTGGGACCTTCAACACTGCAATGCTCAGATGGACACAATGCACATAACATACCTGTACATGATAAGCGTTTGCTACGAAAGCTATTACACGACGTGTATAACCTATAATTCACTGTGTGCGTAACGCCCTGTCAGACTGCAGTCTGGCAGCGGTGTCTTTGACATAGATCAATAATGCCATGGGACAGCTTATACATTGTGCATGATTGTGTGAAGCGATAAATCCTTCCAAAGTTTGAGAATCTAGGTCAAGAAATTAACGGTTTCTGTTTTGATTTGTTTTATGAATATTTAAGACAAACAGAAAGCAAAGAAACTGCAATAATGATGAGAGCGAGATTTGGGGGGGAGGGAGAGGAGAGAGAGAGAGAGAGTCACACAGCATACAAGACAGACAGACAGACCCAGAGGACGGACAGAGGGGGAGAAAGAGGAAGAAAAGCGAAACCAAAGAGAGAAAACAAAGACAAGACACCTGAGAAAAGAAAAAGAATAGGAGAGTTAGAGAGAGAGAGAGAAGCGAGAATGAGAAAGAAATCGAGAGACATAGACAAACAGTTCTAGAGACAGACAGATGAGAGAGAGAGATAGGAGAGAAGAGATAGATAGAGGAAAACGAAGGAGCGCGCGAAAGAGAAAAGATCGAGAGAGGGGATAGAAACAGAGAGTAGAACTAGAAAGAGAGAGAAGAGATCAGATAGACGAGAGCGAGATAGAGAGAGAGATAGAGAGAGAGAGGCAGAGAAAGAAAATGGTAGAGAGTAACTAGAAACGAAAGAAACAGAGAGAGGACAAAGACTACACATAAAGATAAAGATATAGATGAGAAAGAGGAGATAGAAGACGACCCCGGACCGACCGAGTACAGCCCCCAGAACCGAGATACGAGGAACGGGGGAGAGAAGATAGAGATTAGAGGAGAGAGAGGAGAGAGAGGAGAGAAGAGAGGATGAGTGAGGTAGGACTGAGGGTGAACAAGAATTGAGTAGACAGAGGACCATAGAGAGGGGACAGAGGAAGAGAGAGTGAGAGGGAGATGAAACAGGCAACAGACAGACAGAACAACAGGAGATGATGATAGAGACACTGAGCAGCGAGAGAGACGAGCGAGAATAGAGTCAGGTCAGCACTTACATATTGATCCTCAACATGAAAAACGGTTCCGCCCATCCAGTCACTCGATGATGCAGAGAGAGTCCGGTGGTCAATCATCATGGAGCCGACAGGCACGCAAAACATCCCCCCCCCCCCTCCACCCCCACACTACCTACAACCCCCTCCCGCCCTCCACCCCCCCCCCTCCAAAAAAAAAAAAAGCACCATCACAACCACACACACAACACACACACCCACAACACACACACAACCTTCCCTAATAACCTCTAGACCACCATCAACCACCAACCTCCAACAAACACACCCACACAACACACCCACATTCAACACACACACCACACAATCAACCACCACCACCACCACCACCACCACACCACCACCACCACCACCACCACCAACCACACAACCGGACTAAGGACATATAAAAATCCGTCCAGTAAAACCACCAACTCTACAGTGATCTGTTTCATGTGTGGTGGTTGATGGTGACCATAAGCACGTGAAAACGTGTGTTTGCTTGGAGTGGTCCAAACGAAAAAGAAAAACAAAAAAAAACAAAAAGTGAAGAAAGAAAGACAGAAATAAAAAGAAGAAAGGGAAAACAAAGGAAAAGAAAGGAAAGAAAGAAAAGAAAGAAAGGAAAAAAAGAAAAAGAAATCAAAGAAAGAAGAAAGAAAGGACGAATGAAAAGAGAAAGAAAGAAATAAACGATATGACTAATAAGAAAAACGAAATAAAACGAATGAAAAGAAAAGAAGAAAGAAAAGGAGAAAAGAAACCAGGACAGAAAAAAAAAAAGAAAAAAAAACGGTAAAATGTTGTGTGTGTGTGTGTGTTTGGGGTGGGGGGGGGTTGGGGGTTCCAGTGTAAAAGAAGACAATCCCCCCCCCCCTCCCTCCACTATCTTCTCTTCCTACTACTCTGTTAGGGTTGTTTGGTTTGTTTCGTTTTGTTCTTTTGTTTGTTTGTTTCCTTCTTTGTTTGTTCCTTTGTGTTTATTTTATTTTGTTTGTTCGTTTGTTTTTTTTTTTTTTTTGTTTGGGTGTTTTTGTGTCTTTGTTTTTGCTTCTTTGTTTTGTTTTGTTTTGTTTTGTTTCTAACTTTTGGCTGAGTGGTTGTTTGGAAGCTGAGCGGAGGAGGGGAGGTGGGGGTGTCAGTAAGGGGGATGTTCATGATACTGTTTCTTCCCCCACTGTCTGTCCATCAATAAAGGGGGGGTTTATCTCTAGTCCTCTTTCTCCCCATAGTCCGTCCATCACTTTTAGCGGTTTATTTCTATTCCTCTTCTTTCTCTTTACAAGCTATTCCATCAGTATTGGGTTTATCTTTATTCTTGTATCTACACATAGTCCGTCAAACAGTATAGAGGTTTATCTCTATTCCTATTTCTTCTCACAGTCCGTCCGTCAGTATAGGGATTTTATCTCTATTTCCTGTTTCTCCCCACAGGCCGAACATCAGTATAGGGGTTTATCTCTATTCCTGTTTCTCCTCATAGTCTGTCCATCAGTATAGGGGTTTATCTCTATTCCTCTTTCTCCTCATAGTCTGTCCATCAGTATAGGGGTTTATCTCTATTCCTCTTTTCTCCTCATAGTCTGTCCATCAGTATAGGGGTTTATCTATATTCCTGTTTCTCCCCATAGTCTGTCCATCAGTATAGAGGTTTATTATATTCCTCTTTCTCCTCATAGTCTGTCCATCAGTATAGGGGGTTATCTATTCCCTGTTTATCTTCTCCCCATAGTCTGTCCATCAGTATAGGGGGTTATATAGATCCGTTTTATCTATATTCCTGTTTCTCCCCCATAGTCCATCCATCCATCAATCAGTCGTCACACGCTGGAAGCAGTGACATCCTGTGAGATGCCGAGAATGGCGCAGTCTTCAGTCATTAACATCAAAGCTGCTGCTGCTGCTGTCTGTTGTTTCGGCATCAGGCGTTTCCAGTGGTTTGAGCCAGTCTGTCTGTTTATCCATCTATCTATCTATCTATCTATCTATATATCTATCTATCTATCTATCTATCTATCTATCTATCTATCTATCTATCTATCTATCTGATTGGCTGGCTATCTATTGTCTGTCTATCTATCTATCTATCTATCTATCGATCTATCTGTCTATCTATCTATCTATCTATCTATCTCTATCTATCTATCTGTCTGCCTATCTATCTATCTGTCTGCCTATCTATTTAACTGTTTATTTGTTCATCTACCTATCCTATCTTTCTGTCTGTCTGTCTATTATATCTGTTTATATGTTCATTTATTTATCTATCTATCTGCCTACCTATCTATCTGTCTATCTATCTACCTACCTACCTACCTTTCTATTTATCTATATATCTACCTACCTATCGATCGATCTATCTATCGATCAGCCTATCTATCTATCTACATATCTATCTATATCTATCGATCGACCTATCTATCTATCTCCATATCTATCTATCTATCTATCTGTCTATCCGTCTATCCTGCGTGCCTGATAGTTGCTAACCATCTCAGGTAGACTGGAAATGAAAAAAAAAAAAAAGCAACGACGAGAGGTGAGGGGGGAGGGCGTTAATTTTCAGTGAGCACCCGCCGGCAGGTGAGTGTGCATGCAGCGAGCAGGCAGGGCAAGAAGGAGGCGGGCATGGCACGGACAGAAAGGGGGGGGGGGGGGGGGGGGCGTTGACAGCATTAGTCATAGCTATACGTCAGTGCTTCCTACTGCCACCAACGCTTGCTGCTCTGCTGCAATAGTATTAACAATCCTCCACCCCCACCACCCACTCCACCCCTTCCCCTCGCTCTCTCTCCCTTTTCCCCCTCCTCTCCTTTCGTCTCCTCACTCTCTTCCCTCCCCCCCCCCCCCCCCTTCCGTCTCACTAGCTAGGCATGTCGGGATTAGTATGAAGGCCCAGGGTTCAAGTATCGATGTCGTAGACAGTCTGTCCATCTGAGGAGGGCTCGCTGCTGGTTTGAGTCCTGGGAACGTTGAAATGGATGAATGGAATGGTCGAACGGAATGGGGATTTTTTTTCTCTCCATTTAAAAGAAAATAATCACGGTATTTATTTTCTTCAACGTTTTCCTTTCATTTCATACGTAGGTGTTGTAAAAGAACAAACAAAACAAACCTATTGGGGGAGACGGGGGGTTGGGGGGTGGGGGAGGGAGGAGGGAGGGGGCGGGGTGATGATCATAACTTCAAAAACTGAGTCCGTTTTTAAAGCTGTCTGCATCAAACAACAACAACAAATTATGATTCCCGACTCACCCCCACCCCAACCCCCACCACCACCCCTCCCCTAATAAAGCACGGTTCCATTTCTGAATCAAAATTCTTTCGTTTTTTTTTTATTCACGGGTACGTGTAAATAAAAACAAACAAACAAACAACCGAAACACAGCAAAACTTTATTCCTTTATAAACACACACCACACACACACACACCACACACACACACACACACACACACACTCACACACACACAACACACACACACACACACACACACACACACACACACACACACACACTGTGGGTCTCTGAAGTCCCCGGATCATGGCAAGACTTTCGCCTTATACAAAAAGCATGGGTCCCTCAAGACCCACGAACTACGGTGTGTGCAAGATGTCAGACATACAACAGTTCCATCGTTTCTATGGTGTATGGCGTCATCTTGTTGGGAAACAGACCAACAAACCAGCAGACATGGGGAAGTAACATACGTCACTTGGTGCAAGAAACTATGACGTCATTTGGGATCTTCAAAGGTACTGTCAAAGATTCCCCTTGCACACTGATTTTTTTTTTTTTAAAGATTGTCCTAGTATTTCATTCATTCGTTCATTTACTCATTCATTCATTCATGCATGCATGCATGCATGCATTTACAAATTTCTAGCTACTTCTTTCCATGTGTGAATATCCCTCCCATGAACTTATGAGTTGACTTCAACGCGGTGTCAGTATTTGTATATCTATTCATTCATTCATTCATTCATTCATTCATTCATTCACTCATTCATTCATTCCTTATTCATATATTTCCAGCTATTTCTTTCTATTTGTGAACATCCCTCCCGTGGACTTATGAGTTGACTCCAACGCGGTGTCAGTATTTGTATATTTATCTTTCATTCATTAATTCGTTCGTTCATTCATTCATTCAATCATTCATTCATATTTTATCTATTAATTTGTTTTATGTATTTAGTTATCTACTAATTTGTTTATTTATTCATTAATTTTGTTTGTTTGTTTATTCATTCATCTATCTAGCTATTTATTTATTCATCTAATTATTTATGTTTATTTATTTATCTATGTATTTATTTATATATTCATTTATCTATATATGTATGTATGTATGTATTTATTCATTTATTAATTTATTTTACATGTACCTATTTCCTTCCATTTTATGACTCGTCTCTTCGCTGGACGCCTTCGGAGGCATTAATTTTTCTCAGTATCCCTCCCGGGGACCTGTGTGATGACGTCAACGCAATGACAGCCATGACGTGGCCCTGTGCGGTCGGCTGGGCTATAAGCAACATTACCTTACCTTACCCTCCCGCGGTACCAGCGAATGACACGTATAGCAGTGTGTCTTTGTTCGATGTTTTAGGCGGGGCATGCACAGCTGGACAGGCTCAACTGATGAGTGTTACCAGGGGACGAAAGGCTGCTGCGGGCAGGTGTGACGAGCGCTCCTGTTCGCAGGACAAAACTCGATGGCCCTCCTCACGCTAGCTAGGTTTCATGGTTTGTACACTTTAATGAAGCCCTCTTCTTCGTTTTCCCCTTCTCTTCTGCACACAACCCCCTTCCCATCGCATTTCCTCTCCTCCTCCGCCTCCTCCTCCTTCTCTTCTTCTTCTTCTTCTTCTCTCTCTCTCTCTCTCTCTCTCTCTCTCTCCTCTCTCTCTCTCTCTCTCTCTCTCTGCTGCTGTTTCTTCTTTCTTTCTCTTCTTCTTCTTCTTCTTCTTCTTCTTCTTTCTTTCTTCTTCTTCTTCTTCCTCCCTCCTCCTCCTCCTCCTCCTCCTTCTCTCTTCTTCTTCTTCTTCTCCCCTCCTTCCTCCTCCTCCTCTTCTTCTTCTTCTTCTTCTTCTTCTCTTCTTCTTCTTCTTCCCTCTCTTGCTTCTTCCCCCCTCCCACCTTTCCCATTTCCTCATTCTCCCACTCAACTTTTTTTTTTTAATGAAAGATATTCTTTTTGCTAGGTCCCTGTCATAGTGACGGAAGAATTGTTTGTCTACAATTTGTTTCTCCTCTCCTCCTCTTCCCTTCTCCCCCCCCCCCCCCCCCCCCTCCCCCCCCTCTTATTTCTTTCAAATGTTACCATGATCATTTCGATGTTATACTGATCAATAGCCTTATGTTTCTGACATTTTGAGGTACCTTCGCTTACCTTTTTCTTTTCTCTTCTTTTTCCTATGAGGTACCATCTCCCCTTCCCCCTTCAAACCCCCCTCTCCCTTTCTTTTCGGTAAGAAAGCTTGAAAACGTCCTTTTGAAATTTCCAGTGAAGGTATGACAAGTCCTTTAATCTGTGGGAAGAGGGCATGACAAAGTCCTTTAATCTGTGGGAAGAGGGCATGACGAAGTCCTTTAATCTGTGGGAAGAGGGCATGACAAAGTCCTTTAAATCTGTGGGAAAGGGGCATGTCAAAGTCCTTTAATATCTGTGGGAAGAGGGCATGACGAAGTCCTTTAATCTGTGGGAAGAGGGCATGACGAAGTCCTTTAATCTGTGGGAAGAGGGCATGACAAAGTCCTTTAATCTGTGGGGAGAGGGCATGGCAAAGCCCTTTAATCTGTGGGAACAGGGCATGACAAAGTTATTTAATCTGTGGAAAGAGGGCATGACAAAGTCCTTTAATCTGTGGGGAGAGGGCATGACAAAGTCCTTTAATCTGTGGGAGAGAGCGCATGGCAAAGTCCTTTAATCTGTGGGAGAGGACATGACAAAGTCCTTTATCTGTGTGGAGAGAGAGGGCATGACAAAGTCCTTTAATCTGTGGGAAGAGGGCATGACAAAGTCCTTTAATCTGTGGGAAAGAGGGCATGACAAAGTCCTTTAATCTGTGGGGAGAGGGCATGACAAAGTCCTTTAATCTGTGGGAGAGGGCATGGCAAAGTCCTTTATCTGTGGGAAGAGGGCATGACAAAGTCCTTTAATCTGTGGGGAGAGGGCATGACAAAGTCCTTTAATCTGTGGGGAGAGGGCATGACAAAGTCCTTTAATCTGTGGGAAGATGGCATGACAAAGTCCTTTAATCTGTGGGAAGAGGGCATGACAAAGTCCTTTAATCTGTGGGGAGAGAGCATGACGAAGTCCCTTAATCTGTGGGAAGAGGGCATGACAAAGTCCTTTAATCTGTGGGGCGAGGGCATGACAAAGTCCTTTAATCTGTGGGGAGAGCGCATGGCAAAGTCCTTTAATCTGTGGGAAGAGGGGCATGACGAAGTCCTTTAATCTGTGGGAAGATGGCATGACAAAGTCCCTTAATCTGTGGGGAGAGGGCATGACAAAGTCCTTTTAATCTGTGGGAAGAGGGCATGACAAAGTCCTTTAATCTGTGGAAAGAGGGCATGACAAAGTCCTTTAAATCTGTGGGGAGAGGGCATGACAAAGTCCTTTAATCTGTGGGGAGAGGGCATGGCAAAGTCCTTTAATCTGTGAGAAGAGGGCATGACAAAAAGTCCTTTAATCTGTGGGAAGAGGGCATGACAAAGTCCTTTAATCTGTGGGGAGAGGGCATGACAAAGTCCTTTAATCTGTGGGAAGATGGCATGACAAAGTCCTTTAATCTGTGGGAAAGAGGGCATGACAAAGTCCTTTAATCTGTGGGGAGAGGGCATGACAGTCCTTTACCTTTAATCTGTGGGGAGAGGGCATGGCAAAGTCCTTTAATCTGTGGGAAGATGGCATGGACAAAGTCCTTTAATCTGTGGGAAGAGGGCATGACATAACTATGCGAACAGTCAGTTTGGGATATTAAAAGAAAGATAGAGAGAACAAAAAAGTGAAAGGAAGAAGCGTCAAAGGCCTTTTTGACAAAGACTGTGGAGGCATGGACAACTTCTTCTCTTGGCTGAAGAGGAGACGAACGTATACCTCAAACAAAAAGTGACAACTTTGGAACAAAGGAGAGAGAGATGCGAGAGAGGAGAGAGAGAGAGAGAGAGAGAGAGAGAGCGAGAGAGTGAGAGAGAGACATGACAGACAGACAGAGTGGGGAGAGGCATGACAAGGGAGGGAGAAGGCAGACAGAGGAGAGAGAGAGAGAGAAGAGAGAGAGAGAGAGAGAGAAGAGAGCAGATGAGAATCTGTGAGAGGAGACAATACAGACCGGAATCAGACAGAGAGAGCATGGCATAAAGAGAGAGAAAGAGAGAGACAGACAGACAGAGACAGCAGACAGACAGACAGAGAGACAGACATAACAGAGGGAGAAAGGCAAGACAAAGAGTGAGAGAATCAGACAGACAGACAGACAGACAGACAGACAGACAGACAGAGAAACAGAGGGAAAAACCGAGCGACAGAGTGGAGGGATGAGAGAAAGAAGAGGGAGGGGGTAGGATGGAGAGTGAGAGAGAGAGAGAGAGAGAGAGAGAGAGAGACAGAGAGAGAAGAGAAGAGAGAAACAATGACTTAGAGCGACAGGGAGAGCAGAGACAGAGAGAGACAGATAGAGAGGAAAAAAACTTTGGAAGAGAGAGAGAGAGAGAGAGAGAGAGAGAGAGAGAGAGAGAGAGAGAGAGAGAGAGAGAGAGAGAGAGACGGAAACAGACAGCGAGAAACAGGCAAAGAAGAAAGAAGAGAGAAAGAGACACAGCCAGAGAGACAGACAACACAGACAGAGAGTTCGCGCTTAGTCTTGAGAGACACCACAGAGAAACACCGGGGTCTGATAGTAGAGGTTACAGGAAAGACAGACGAGAAAGGGACAAGACTTGTCGGATGAGTGTCAGAAGTGATTTGAAAAGATCGTACAGCTGGAGAAAAAAAAGACATGAAACAGAGAAACAGAGACAGATGCACAGCGCCTGAGCGAAGACGAGAGGCACAGATAGATCGACATATCTGAGAGAGAGAGAGAGAGAGAGAGAGAGATCTCAGATAGAGAGGACAGAGAGAGAGAGAGAGAGTATGAGAGACGGAAACAGACAGCGATAAACATGCAAGCCCGAAGAAGAGAAGAGAAAAACACAGAACGAACAGACAGAGAGTCCTCGCGCTAGTCTTGATCACCACATTGCACAACCGGTCAAGATGGTAGGGTTACAGGAGTTCCCGACAGAACACAACTTTCGGATTGTTCATAAGTGATTTGAAAAGATCGTTATGGAGCTGGAAAAAAAAAAAATCAATGAAACGACTCTCCTTAGTATGCACAACGCGCCTGAGAAAACCCGCCACTTCTCCGTCCTCTCTCTCGTCTCTAGACTCTCTCTCTCATCTCTCTCTCTCCTCTCTCTCGACTCAATCTCTCTCTCTATCTGTGTCTTGTGTCTGTCTGTCTGCCCAACGCTCCTAGAGCTCTCTCGTCATCGAGATCCCTCTCTCTCATCTCTCTCCATCTCTCTTTCTCTCCGCTCTCAAGAGAGTCGAACACAACACACATGCCCAACACACACACCCACACACCAACCCACACACATACACACACAGCCAGAGACACGAACACACACAACCACACACACACAAACACACATCAAGCACACACACCAACAACACACACACGAACAACACACCCACACACAATTGTCAAATGAGGTGTATTAAGCCGGATGAATAATCCCTAATTTTTCGTCCAGCCATGGAAAAAACAAAAATCCCCTATCAATTCCCCCCGCCGGGCCCCCCCCCCCCCCCCCTCCCTGTAGTGGGGCTCCCCGCCTCACTCTCTCTCTCTTCTCTCTCTCTCTCTCTCTCTCTCTCTCCTCTCTCTTCGTCTCTCTCCATACTCTCTCTCTCTCTCTCTCTCATCTCTCTGTGTAGAAAACGAATTCAAGAAAGAACTGATAAAACCCGAAAAGGCCAAGAAAATAAAAATTAAAGCTATCTTTTTATGCAGTTGCGCTTATCAAATCCCATAAAGAAGAAAATCCGTTTACCGGCCGGTACAGCCTTTAGTAACAACTAACACGGTAAACCTAAAATATCGGGCAATCATCCGTGACCCATAATGAACATACCTACAAATGTTTTTAAAAATCGTACCAGTAGCGTTGTCTGGAGGCGAGTGGAAAACACAATTTTTGGACAACGTACGGACGGACACACACACACACATCACCCACACACACACGACACAACCACACACACACATAACACACCCACACATAAACAACTATCAGACAAACACACAGAGCATTCTTTCTCTTCTTTCTCTCGTTCTCTTCTCGCTCGTTCCCTATTCTAAGAAGTAGAACGCCCTGTTTCTATAAGAACTGGGAGCAC
>JADBJO010007331.1:91338-93838 GCA_016801955.1 Conus betulinus | reverse complement strand
CACTCCTACCCGCTGTGTCTGTGTGTGATTTAATTCTTAGCTTAACTTCGTCTTCCTTATCTTTCTCTGTGATTCTGTTTGGGTTTGTGTGTGTGTGTGTGCGTGTGTCTTGTTTTTTCTTTCTGTTTGCTCGCAGTTTTTCTTTTTGTTAAGTACTGTCTTTTTGAACCATTTTCTCTGTGGTTTGGAAACTCGTATAAAAACTTTTTTTCTCATAGCAGTTTATGCAATGACTGTTTTTTTTTTTTCTTTGTGTCTTGTTGTTGTGGTGATGGTGGGGGGTCTTTTGCTTGTTTTTTTTTTTCCCTTTGCTTTTGGGGGGATTTTGTGTGTGTGTGTGTGTGTGTGTGTGTGTGTGTGTGTGTGTGTGTTATCTGGCCATTACATATTGAAACTTGTGTGAGTATACTGTCTAGACTGAACACTTGTTGTCCGTTCTGCAATATATACTTATGTCCAAATGGCCTTTTCAACGCACTTTTTGTGGCGTTGAAATATTTTTATTGTTTTTCTTTGCTCTTTCTTTATGTTTTTTTTTTTTTTTTTTTTTTCAAATTTGGGAATTTAAACATTGGGGAAATGCGCTCAGGGATTTCTGCCAATGACATCATTCTCAATCTAGAAATACATGGGTTACCCCCCTTACCTGATGTCCCATTTCAGTCCTTCGCACTCACCCGTGACCCTCTCTTTGCGCCAGGTGGTGTCCCCCAAATAGTCCCATTCCTTTTATTTCAATCTGTCTGCTTAGAAACCACCCGGCATGTACCTTGATGGCCACATGAAAGAAAAGAAAGAAAATCGAATTTCACATACAATTAGCATTCTCAAAACAATCTAAGTGTGCTTGTTTATGAATTCTCGGCCACTTGAGCAGGGCTTTGGTGCATTAGTTTCTGGTGTGCAGTCACTCTAGCCAGTGAAAGGTGAAGATGCTCGTCTGCCCTCCTTCCAAGGGGTCGGAATAGCTCAGCTGGTAGAGCACCGGACTCGTAGTCTTGGTAATCTTGGGATTCCAGGTTCGAATCTCCGCTGGGCCGTTTTGGTACAGAGGGAATTTTCCCTCGAAGTTAACATTGGTTCTGGCTCCATTTCCCATACAATCCTTTGAATGAGATTATAAACCGAGGTTCTGTGTGTGAACGCACGCATAACATTTTGCACACACACGTAAAATCCCATCACCAACTTTCGGAAGAGAAGGCCAGTTTGGCCTTTGGTGTGGATGTCACGTTACACATAGCATGCACTCTGCGTAAAATATGGAAAGAATGAAGGAAGGAAGGTTTTGAGTGAACGACATTAAATGATATGGACTGGATGACACGGGAACGACTGAATGAAGTGCCAGCTGGCAGCTCTTCAGTCAGCATTACCCAGGTAGGTAGCCCGTTGTGTAAATGAGTGTGGTTTGTAAAGCGCTTAGAGTTTGTTCTCTAGCCGAGATTAGGCGCTATAAAGTATTCATAAATAATTTGTATTGTAATGATATCTTCATGCATTGTCTCCTTCCCAACAGCCTCGTTTTCATTCAACGCCCCATCCTACGCCGATTTCGACGAGATAAATGATTGCTCGTTTTTCATTTTCGTTGTCCTGAGTGTTGTTTACCTTGCCTGAAGAAGACCTGAGAGGTGAAAAACGCATTGTGTTTTGTCTTGGGATTCGTTTGTCCATATATTGTCTGGCAGAGTTATTTCAAATGCTTTTTAAGATTCTTGATAAAACTTAGACTACTATTACTATCACTACTCAGTAGAACTGTGACTACTACTTATACCTCTAGGCCTACTACTACTATTACTACTACTACTAGTACTACTACTACTACTACTATATTACTACTGTTCAGTACAGCTGCTTAGTGTTGCTACTGCCACGAGTACTACTTCGCTACTGCTACCATTGTTACTGTCACTGCTGCTACAAAACGGCCAGTGACAACAGCAAAAAGAACAGCTACTACTGCTACTATTACTACTACTACTACTACTACCTGTAGGGGGGTCAAATTGGAAGGGGTACGCTCTGCCCCCTCCCCGGTGTTTGTTTTAGGTCGCATCCACCCACCTCCGGCGGCAAATCAAAAGACAGACCCGAGACACACACGTGCATGTCTCGGCGAACAGAGAACAGAACGCTGCACAGACAGACTGGCAATCTGATTGCTTGAACTGAGTAAAAAAAAAAAAAAAAAAAAAAAAAATGCGCGCGCGCCCGGACGCTGCGTGCGCGCGTGCGCGATCGATGCCGACGCCACGCCGACTGGTTATTTGTCACAAAGCGGCCCAAGAGAAAGAAAAAAAAAAAAAAAAAGACTGGGAGCGCCAAAGAGGTTTATTCACAAAGGGCTCAGGGCTCGCCTGGCCGTTACAAACGGACCAATACAAAGACGTGCGCGTCTGGGACACGACGCTTCTCTCTCTCTCTCTCTCTCTCTCTCTCTCTCTCTCTCTCTCTGTCTGTCTCTCTCTCTCTCTCTCTCTCTCTCTCTCTCTCT